>JBBPBX010079112.1:0-16466 GCA_038048925.1 Garcialebias charrua
TCTCATAGCAAGGATCAACTGTGCATTAAAAACTTTCAGACTTAGATTCAGAGCTTTAAAAACTCATACAGTTTGTGTTATTGATCTGGACCCATCTAAATTACCTGATGAAGTTGTTTAAATGCAGCTGTGTTGTTAGCGCACTTTGTAGAAGTTGTTTAAATGCAGCTGTGTGGTTAGCGTACTTTGTAACAGCTCGTTCACGTTCTGATGACGTAGTTTCCAGCGCGTTCACGTTAGACGTGTTGCTGCTGCAGATCCAGTCTTCATGAAAAAACGTCCACACACACAGCTTTGTGCGCTCGTCTTTTAACAAGAAAACCATAACGTTAACAAACAGGAAACCGCAGCGAGAAGCTAACGGCTAATGCTGCGCGTGCTGCGAGATAATAGCTCCGTGCTGAAACGCGCCCAGGAAATTTTGTTCCGCGGCGCACATATTAACATTCAATGAGTGAAAAAATAACCGTTTCGGTACAGCACGTTCGGTTCGGTCCACCTCCGTACCTTTTCGGTTCGGTACACCAACTACAACCGTTACATGCCTAATAGATAGATAGATAGATAGATAGATAGATAGATAGATAGATAGATAGATAGATAGATAGATAGATAGATAGATAGATAGATAGATAGATAGATAGATAGATAGATAGATAGATAGATAGATAGATAGATAGATAGATAGATAGATAGATAGATAGATAGATAGATAGATAGATAGATAGATAGATAGATAGATAGATAGATAGATAGATAGATAGATAGATAGATAGATAGATAGATACAGAAAATTATAGATGGATGAATGGATAGATGGATGATGTATAGATGGATGATGTATAGATGGATGGATGGATGTATGGATGGCTGGATGGATAACTTTATTGAACTCACATTAAATTGTAGATAGATAGATAAATGATAGATATATAAATGATCTATCTATCTATCATCTATCATTTAAAATGATAGATATATAAATGATAGATAGATGGATAGATAAATAAGAACTTTATTGAACCCAGAAAATTGTAGATGGGTGGATGGATGAATAGATGGATGAATGGATAGATGGATGGATGGATGTATAGATAGATAAGAACTTTATTGAACCCGCAGATATTGTAGATGGAGGGATGGATGTATAGATGGATGGATGGATGGATGGATGTATAGATGGATGGATAACTTTATTGAACCCGCAGAAAATTGTATAGATAGGCCTATATAAATGATAGAGAGATAAATGATAGTTACTTTATTAATTCCTACTTTATTAATACTTTATTAATCATAAACTTTATTAAGTAAACTCATCCGGGAGGACTCTCAACTACTACCACAGCTCAGTGACTGTAAAAATCTCTTGTTATTTGGAGTTAATCAGTTGTATAGTCTATTACTTTCTGGGAGTTTCTTTCACATCAATCCAGTGGTTCATGAGATATTTCGCTAACAGACAGATGTGCTGTGGGAAAAGTTGGCTGTGGCGGCCATCTTGGATCAGGTGGACTCCAGAAGGTGAACATCTGCAGCGAGTCTCATTCAAACCCGTGCAGTGGTTGAAGAGATTCGCTAACACCAGCAAAAAAAAAAAAACACTCTCGCCCCTGCTGCACCTGTCGGCGGCGGGCGATCATGTACTCACCGTGTGTGTAGATGTTGCCCAGCTCGTTGTGCAGGTAGAACAGGCTCCTGACGCAGTCCTGCACCGAGCACACGGGCCGGTACCCGGTCAGCACGAAGCGGTTGAACTGCAGGTGCGGCGGGCAGCTGGCCCAGTCCCGCAGCCGCCGCGGGCCCGTCAGACCCGCCACCACGACCAGAACCGCGAGGAGGCCGCCGCCCAGCAGCCACGGAGCGGACTGAGCGCACACGTTCACGAGGACGATGGTGACCAGAACCTTGTGGGAGAGCATCGCTGCTGGTTCCGAACACCCGGTGCCGCCGGCAGCGCGAGCCTCATCCGGTACCGGTCAGACTCAGCACGGCTGCTCGTCACGCGCCGGTTCGGCATCTGAGCCACGTCTGTGCGGCGCTGCGAGGCGGGAGCAACGGAACCATGTTCCGTTATAAGAGTCACTTGATGGAGAGGAGTTCCTCCAGAACCGGGTCCGCTGAGGAGGAGGAGGAGGAGGAGGAAGATGCTAGCAGAGCCCGGCGGGTCACAGGAGCCGGTTCTCCTCCCGGAAAACCCGCCGGAGACGTTTTCACTGAAACAAAACGAGACGAGATTTTCACGGAGCTTTTCAGCGACTAATGGTTCCGGTGAGCCGCCCCCGCCGGGGACAGAACACCGGCCGGCCGGTAACACCTGCTGCCGCCCGGTCGTCCGAGGGAACGGGTTCGAGTCCGCTTTCACACCCGGTTCCGTTCGGTTCTTTTCTTCTGGGTCAGTCGGGTCCATTCATCACGTCCACCTGACCCGGACTCCTCGTAGCGGAACCCGCTCCGTCGGCCTCGAGTCCCCGCATCGCCCCGGAGGAGCATCAAGCTAGCTGCTAACCGAAGAAGCTAAACGTCCGGTTTGTCCTTTCAAAATAAAACAGCGCGTGGAACATGCCAGAAACACATGTCGGTTCTGCTGAAAACCTGTGAGAGCTGCAACTGCTCATACAGTATTTATGTTCTGGTCTATGCTTTTTTTATTTTTTTTTAATACATTTCATTCATTTCATTTAAAAACATGACAATAATAAAAAAAACTAAACAAGATATAGGCTATATATCAGAGTCAGAGAAGCTTTATTGTCATTTGCACCGCATGTGGTACATGTGATGAAACGAGATTATGTACACAAGGTCCCAGTTACATCCAACAATAAAATGTAAGAGCTATTTTTTTAGCTCTTAAAGGTGAAAGTAGATACCCAAAATGATTACAAAGATTTGCTAAATTGAAGAAGAAAAAAAAAACCTAGATAAAATGCAGGGGCACTGGAGTACGGAGCCCCCCAGGGGACATGGGGAAAAAAAATTTGCGTGCCCACGCAAAACTATTGCGAGGTAACGCAAAAGGTTTTGCGCTAGACACCATGGGCATAGCCAGAATGTCACGAGCGGCGGTTCTCTTACCCCCTGGTTGCCTGGCGGACATTCTGGGGGTGGGCCGTCAGGGGTTGTGCTGGGGTGTGGGGGGGTTCGGGGCCTGCGGGTTTGCCGTGGGCGGGACTGGCAGTGCGCTCCCCCTGGGGCTGCTTGGGCTCGGTGTCCTGTCCTGTCGGCGGGGCGCGGGGTGGGCCGGATCTTGGATGTCTGCTACTCTCCACCCCAGAATGAATGGGCCTACCTCCTGGGTTTGGATGTGGGCTGCCCCATGTAGGGAGCAGGTACATGTCTTGGACCTGGGGGGTATAGAGTGTGCTTCGGGATTATGAATGGAGCGTGTCGTTATTGTTTGTCTTTCTATGACTGAGGGTGAGGATGAGGGTGGGTCTGAATGAGTGTGTCTGTGTATGAATGTTTAAGTGTCAGGCTGGGACTTGGACTGCCCCCTCTCTGATACTTCTGAGGCTACCTAGTGTCGCGCTCCTGCCACGTGGCCCCCTGGTGGGTGTTCCTCTGCCTGCGGGCGTGCTTGGGACCCTCACTATCTGGGGCTGGGCGCTTGGGCGTTGGTCGGCTCGGCCTGGTGGCTGCCTGGTGGGGCTCGGGTCCTCTGGTCCTGTCGGGTCTGGGCCTGAGGGGTGGGCGTCCCCGGTGCCCGAGCATCGGTGACCGGCCCTGGGGCTACATCGGTGCAGCGGGCTCTGGCGGGGGCCTGTGTATTTGTCGCTGTTGACCCCGGGGGGTCATTGTGTGTGGTCCCTGGTGGGGTTCGTCCGGTTCTTCCCCTTGGTCGGATCTGGGGAGTGGACGAGTGGCTCGTCCTGTTCGGGTGGTCCTGGGGACTCTGGGCTCGGGGTCCTTCCTGGGGTCTTGGGCTTTGATCGCCCTTTCGTCTGTCTCGGGCTTTGGGGGGACAGATCTCTGATGCTTCACAATCGCTACTAAATGTTCTATTGGAGGAACCTTATTCACTTATGCATGCTCACAACCACACACAAATGGATGTAGGGATGTATATGTAGATATATGTACAGGGTGGTTGCTGAGGCAAAAACTCGGGCGTGGGAGGAGTTCGGAGAGGCCATGGAGAATGACTTCCGTACGGCTTCGAGGCGATTCTGGTCCACCATCCGGCGTCTCAGGGGGGGAAAGAGGTACGAGACCAACACCATTTATGGTGGAGGTGGCGTGCTGCTGACCTCAACTCGGGATGTTGTGAGTCGGTGGGCGGAATACTTCGAAGACCTCCTCAATCCTACTGGCACGTCTTCCACTGAGGAAGCAGAGCCTGGGGACTTTGGGTCGGGTTCTCCGATCTCTGGTGCTGAGGTCGCCGAGGTGGTTAAAAAGCTCCGCGGTGGCAAGGCTCCGGGGGTGGATGAGATTCGCCCGGAGTTCCTTAGGGCTCTGGATGTTGTAGGGTTGTGTTGGCTTACGCGACTCTGCAATATCGCGTGGACATCGGGGGCAGTTCCCTTGGATTGGCAGACTGGGGTGGTGGTTCCCCTATTTAAAAAGGGGGACCGTAGGGTGTGTTCCAACTATAGGGGGATCACACTCTTAAGCAGACCTGGGCATTGTAAGGCCCCAGGGCCACATGCGGCCCTTTGGTTGACTCTGACCGGCCCCCATAAGGGGAGTTACAACAAAAACATAGTTTCTAATTTTACCTCATTTGTGGACTGCATTGCTTTAATTTTGATGTCTTTTTAAAATTCACGTACAAAATGATGCAATATGTAAATCAAGACATGCGCAATGTGCATGATCGAATTGTTGTCAAGTCACAAGACAACGTTAGCCCTCAAAAATGTCCACTCATGCTTTTTATTTTGTTGATTAATCATAACTAATACTTTTACCAGTTTGTCTAAACAATGATATTTACTGCTTTTAATAAAGAAATACTATTAATATGCAGTATTGAATTATGTCATTTCGCCCGGCCCCCCACAATATTTTCTATTTCTCATGTGGCCCCATGGAAAAAATAATTGCCCACCCCTTAAGCCTCCCTGGTAAGGTCTATTCAGGGGTTCTGGAGAGGAGGGTCCGTCGGATAGTCGAACCTCGGATTCAGGAGGAGCAGTGTGGTTTTCGTCCTGGTCGTGGAACACTGGACCAGCTCTACACCCTCAGCAGGGTCCTGGAGGGTGCGTGGGAGTTTGCCCAACCAGTTTACATGTGCTTTGTGGACTTGGAGAAGGCATTCGACCGCGTCCCTCGGGGGGTTCTGTGGGGGGTACTCCGGGAGTATGGGGTACCAGGCCCTTTGATAAGGGCTGTTAGGTCCCTGTACGACCGGTGTCAGAGCTTGGTCCGCATTGCCGGCAGTAAGTCAGGCTCGTTTCCGGTGAGAGTTGGACTCCGCCAAGGTTGCCCTTTGTCACCGATTCTGTTCATAACTTTTATGGACAGAATTTCTAGGCGCAGCCAAGGTGTTGAGAGGATCCGTTTTGGTGACCTTAGAATCGCTTCTCTGTTTTTTGCAGATGATGTGGTCCTACTGGCTTCATCAGTTCGTGATTTACAACTTTCACTGGAGCGGTTTGCAGCCGAGTGTGATGCGGCCGGGATGAGGATCAGTTCCTCCAAATCCGAGGCCATGGTCTTGAGCCGGAAAAGGGTAGCATGCCCTCTCCGGGTCGGGGAGGAGGTCCTGCCCCAAGTGGAGGAGTTTAAGTATCTCGGTCTTGTTCACGAATGAGGGAAAACTGGAGCGTGAGATCGATAGGCGGATAGGTGCAGCGTCCGCAGTGAAGCGGGCGCTGTACCGGTCTGTCGTGGTGAAGAGAGAGCTGAGTCGAAAGGCAAAGCTCTCAATTTACCGATCGATCTACGTTCCCACCCTCATCTATGGTCATGAGCTTTGGGTTGTGACCGAAAGAACGAGATCTCGGATACAAGCGGCTGAAATGAGTTTTCTCCGCAGGGTGTCTGGACTCTCCCTTAGAGATAGGGTGAGAAGCTCAGTCATCCGGGAGGGACTCGGAGTAGAGCCGCTGCTTCTCCACATCGAGAGGAGCCAGTTGAGGTGGCTCGGGCATCTGGTTAGGATGCCTCCTGGACGCCTCCCTGGTGAGGTGTTCCGGGCATGTCCCACCGGGAGGAGACCCAGAGGAAGACCCAGGACGCGCTGGAGGGACTATGTTTCTCGGCTGGCCTGGGAACGCCTTGGGATTCCCCCAGAGGAGCTGCTCCAAGTGGCTGGGGAGAGGGAAGTCTGGGCCTCCCTACTTAGGCTGCTACCCCCGCGACCCGACCCCGGATAAGCGGAAGAAGATGGATGGATGGATGGATGGATTACAGGTAGTCCCCGACTTACGAGCGAGTTCCGTTACAACGAGTTGCTCGTAAACATGGAAATCTCGTAATTCGGAACGGCCGCCACGTGTCTCGTAAGTCCGGAATTTCGCTCGTAAGTTGGAACGGTTTTGCTAGCGCGACTACAAACACTCGTTTTTCATCGAAAAACTGCTTACGAGTGCATAAAAATGATCGGAAACGTGTGTCCACATGTTTAGCTAACGAACTGTGGTGAAAAAACACAGAAAAACTCTGTATTTTTTGCGTTTTTTCCAAAAATTCGCCAGCTCGTAAGTCCGGAACCTCGTAGGTCAGAGCGCTCGTAAGTCGGGGACTACCTGTAGATGGGTATATAAATGAATATAAATATATATGTATGTATACTGTATATATATTATGGGTATGTTTATATATAGAAATCTAATGCAAGGTCATGAATATTATCAGTCTTTATGCTTGTATGTTTCGTTGCTGTGTTCTGTCATGTGCTTTGCAGGATTGTGGACGGAGGTTTGGTGTGTTTGCCTTGTGCTCTTTTTGTGGATAATTGTTGTTTTGTTGTCTCACTTTCTCTTTTCTTTCTTTCTCTCTATTAAAAAAAAAATAAAATAAAAAATACATATTGGAGTGAGAGGATGGCTATAAGGTGTGAAGGGAGGCCATCTATAAATGGAAAAGAAAAAAAAAACTCCTACAGCTTGTGTTATTGCTCTGGACCGCTCTGATTGCCTGATGAAGTAGTTTTAATGTAGCTGCTGTAGCTCTGTTTGTAACAAGCTGCTGTTTCTTCGTTCACGTTCGGATGACAGTTTCCAGCGCGTTCACGTAAAGGACGAGGCAGAGCTCCGCGCATTGGACCGAGCGCCGCGCCACGCTGTGTGAGTGCCGTGCGAGCGCCGCTGCACAAGCCTTTGAACGCTCGCATGAACGCGCCAAGCTCAAATTTTATGACCGCTCACGCGCGCGTTGTCTCACAATAAACTGCCCTGGTGGCGGACTGTTTTGTATGAGACACAAATGTATTAAATATCCCTTCTTCATCGCTGATCGGACTTTTCTTTTGTTTTTTTGCCAAAAGTCAAGTGATCGCTTGAAGCGGTCACCATTCACTTCCTCCTCCGATGAGGAGGAATGAATGAACTTGTCACAAGTGAACTAAACTCATGTCCAACGTGGATACGCCAGCTTCTAAATATTTCCTGGTGGGCTGTGGGCTGCAGGAGCAGCGTTCCCTGTTTTTATTTTATTTATTTTAACTTTTTATTAACATATAAACACAGAAAAACGCTGCGCAGCCTGTGGCTTTTCTCACCACTCAGACCTGTCAATCATTTCAGTAGGCGTGTCAGCAAATGACCAATCAGCGACCTCAGTTTGTCCTGTAGGTAAACGCTCCGCGCGCAGCTGCTCAAGCGGAGCTCTGCTGTGAACTGGCTGCGCGCAGCACACGCGCGTCGAGCGGCGCTGGCAACAACGCAGAGGTCTGCCTCGCCTTTTAGACGTGTTGCTGCTGCAGAGAGCTGCGTCACGCAGCTGCTGCAGAGTCTTCATGAAACAAAGTCCACACAAGCTGCGTGTGCGCTCGTCTTTTAACAAGAAAGCTATAACGTTCACAAACAGGAGACCGCACGAGATGCTAGAAGCTCAGCTTCTCACCTTTCTGCAAGACTTACTGGAGAAAGGTCGCTCCTTTTCCACCTAAAAGTCTCCTTGTCTGCCGTCTAGGCATGCCACAAAGGGTGGGGAGGTAAATCACCTGGTGCCCACCCTCTCATGATACGGTTCATGAGGGGCATGGTGAGGAAGAGACCTCCGAGCAGGGTTTTAGGCTCCTCAGTGGGACCTGCCTCTCGTGCTGGACGCACTCTCTGAACCTCCATTCGAGCCTTTTCAGAGCATTAAGATGCATTGGCAAAAACCAATGCAGATTTGTTCCTGTCTTTGATTTTATACGTCTACCTTATAATGTTTTGCTAGTTTTTTGATACTTTGTAAAAAAAAAAATAGAAAAAAATATATATATATTTTGTTTTTTTCTCTCTTTTTGTTTTCTATTGTTTATTGTTTGTTTGTTTATTGTTTAATGAAATTCTATCACTGCTGTTCATTGTTCTTTAGTTTTAGCAGGTCGCTTTCGTAAATGAGCCCATGAGGTTCAAAAGATTTACCTGACTAAATAAAGGTTGAATGAATGAAAAAGATAGAGTTGTTATCTTATAAGACCGCACTGCTCTTACCTCTGTGCTCAGCAAAGCATGTGAGTGATCTTCACGCATTATCTACGCATCCAATGTGCACCCAGTTTGCCCCAGACGGGTCAAAGGTCACCCTACGGCCAAACTTTGCATATGTGCCAAAAGTCCCAACTTTAGATTTCAAAAGTCTGGACTTTGAAATGTCAGCTTTTCCTCCTCCCCCTGTTCTGACTGCAGAACAGAGGCGTCTGAACGCGCTCTGCCCTGTGAGGGCCCTAAGCATCTACATCAGGGGTGCTCACACTTTTTCAGCATGCGAGCTACTTATAAAACAACCAAGTCAAAAAAGATCTACCCAATACAAAAATGCAAAACACATAATTATCTTCAAATGTATTAAAGATTCTTTTTATGTACAATGTACCTATGTTGATGTACCTTGCATAATTGAATAAGCCAATATTGCACAACACATATAATAAATCAGGGGTCACCAGCGTGGTGCCCGCGGGCACCTGGTCGTCCGCAGGGACCAAATGGGGTGGTGGTAACAGCAATATAGATTTTTTAAATTTTATTTAAAAAAAGATGGTAGAAACTGATCCCCACCCCCCTTCTTTATAAGAATCTGGTCTTTTACTTTAATAAATGTTAAAAAATCATTAGATATTTTTTACTTTATAATGTCATCTCTAATAGCCCCCTCCAGCAAATCTAAAGTGGTCCACAGGCCACCAGTTGATAACCACAGTTGTAGCAGGTTGTTATGGCTCCGGACACGTTTAATTTAGTGAAGGAAGGCATAAAAATGGCTCTTTTGTTATGGAGAAATTTAATGTATACAGCTGTGCTTGTACATTTATTTTACAGTCTGTCCCTGAACGCACCGCGAAAGTGTGTTATGCAAACGCTCGCGCTGCGGGACAGGGAAACGTGCAGAGAACAGAGAGTAGTCAAGGAGGTTATGCTGTATGAAAAGTGTCTCGTATGATTTGAATAATAAAGCCACGTCAACTCCCAACCAGTATGTTTAAGCGTGCAGAGAAACATCACAGCGTCACTCACCCGGAAGATGGTGGCGGCGTTTCGCTTTTGAAGTTGCTGCTGTCCGAACTGGGATTTTAGTTCCTCCACCTTTCTCTTTCTCAGCTGGCTTTTCGGTGGGAAGTCGATGTCGTATTTTCCATGAACAGTCCGAAATCTGATTGTTTTCGCTTGTATGTTTTGCTGCGTTCCACCTTCGCGCCATTGTTTTTAGAAGCTGCATGAGCAATGACCTAAAGCTCTCATCTGATTGGTTGGCGTGCATGTCAAACAAGTAACGGGATGTTTGATTGGCTAATAATAATGAATTCAATTTATAATGCACTTTTCATTAATAAAAATCTCAAAGTGCTACAAAGTGTAACAAAGCAAAGATCAAAATAAAACAAGTGATAAAATCAAATAAAATCAATAATAATATCGACTAAGATCAAAAGATAAAATCATGTGGATACAGATTAGGCTTGCTTAAAAAATAAATAAAATAAAACAAGTGATAAAATCAAGTAAAATCAATAATGATATCAGGTAAGATCAAAGATAAAATCATGTGGAGGCAGAATAGGCTTGCTTAAAAAGAAAAGTCTTTATGCCGCTTTTAAAGTCAACCAGTGACTGTGGAGCTCTCAGGTCGTCAGGGAGGGAGTTCCACAGGCGGGGGGCAGCCACACAGAATGCTCGGTCTCCCATGGTCCTCAATTTGGTCCGAGGAATATGAAGGAAATTACTGTTCTGTGATCGTAGAGACCGGGTGGATGAATATGGTGCAAGAATGTCCTTTAGATAGTCAGGTGAAGTGCCGTGCAAGCATTGATGGGTAATGAGAGCAGTTTTGTACTGAATTCTGTAGGTGACAGGAAGCCAATGGAGGTTATGGAGAATGGGTGTAATATGTTCAAATTTACGAACTCTCAACAGAATCCTTGCTGCACTGTTTTGAATGTATTGAAGTTTCTGAAGGTTTTTGCCAGGGATTCCAATAAACAGGGAGTTGCAGTAGTCGAGCCTGGAGGAGACAAAGGCATGGACGAGTTTCTCAGCATCAGGAAAAGTCAGAGATGGGCGAAGTCTGGAGATGTTTCGAAGATGGAAGAAGCAGGTTTTAAACAGATGCTTAATGTGATTTTCAAATGTAAGATGAGAGTCCATTTTTATTCCAAGATTTGTAACAGAGGTGGAGAGGGGGATGTCTTGACCAGAGAAGGAGATTGTTGTTAAAGTTGATGTTTGTATCAGGTGAGGGGTGCCAATCATTATGGTCTCAGTCTTAGAGCAGTTTAATTGAAGAAAGTTCTGATTCATCCATGCCATACCTGTCAAGTTTTGGATTTAAAATTTCTGCCGGGTACTCCGAGCCATCCCACTAGCCCAGGGATCTACAACCTTTATGATCAAAAGAGCCATTTCTGCCCCTATGTTCACTAAATTAAACGTTTCCGGAGCACCTGCTACAACTGGGATTCTCAACTGGTGGCCCATGGACCACTTTAAGTTTGTTAGAGGACAATTTTCTGACCGGTAGTTTTCTGGCCATTGTAAAGCTGAAAATATCTAATGATTTGTTGATATTTTTACATTTTAAGACTAAAAAAGACCAGATTATCATAAAGAAGGAAAAATAATGTGATCTTTCCCAATTAAAAAATAAAATAATGAACTATGCAGGTCTAGGTAAATTATTTTAATTGTGGAAAAATTAAATATCCTACTTCGAATAAATAAAGTTAACTTATGTTTTACTCCTTCTATTAGTTCTAGTATTCACACATTTGCAAAGGAAATGACAGGAAAAACTGCTAAAACTAGCCCTTTTTGTTGTTATAAGAACAAATAAAATTCAGTTTAAAGTTAGTTTTGATCAAAGCTTGGAAGAGCCACTGCTGAGGGACCAAAGAGCCGCATGTGGCTCCAGAGCCGCAGGTTGCAGACCCCTGCAAAGTCCAGAACCCCTTACATTTTAAGACAGGTTTACAAGAAATCTAAAATAACTACCTATCAGCCTCTTTCAAACCAGTTATGTGATCACAATCTGACAGGCTTACCTTTGTGCTTGACGGACTTTTCATGCTGACGGACATCGTTCCTTCCCCCATGAGAGACACTAAAGTCGCAGTTACAAATCTTAAAAAACGCGTAATTGTGCCCCACCACCCTACTCTTCTTTAGGAAAGTAAATTCGCTGTCCCATTTTTCAAGATATTTACACAAAGTCTTAACTTTTTTGGCAGGGACGCCTCCTCTCTCGTTACTTCTCATTACATCCATCTCTGTGTTTTTCCGGGTTTGTTCCGGACCGCGCGTCCGCGCCAGCACTAACATCGCGAGAACTGCCACCAAGGCTACTGCAGGTGGCAGTTCTCACGAGGCTAGTGACAGAGGCACCGGAATGTTTATTTTTATTTTTAAATAATATTATAATACGGGAGATTTCCGGGAAAATAATAATTCGGGATTATGACGGGAAAGAGGGGTCAAATACGGTAGTTTCCCGGCCAAAACGGGAGACTTGAAAGATATGATCCATGCCCTTATTTCCTCCAGGCAGGTAGAGAGGGCAGTGAGTGAAGATGAAGATGGGGATGATGAGGATGCTCCAGTCCTGATGTAAAGCTGTGTATCGTCGGCATAGCAGTGAAAAGAAATGTTGAACTGATTAATAATTTGACCTAAAGGCAGCATGTAAAGGGAAAACAGCAGGGGCCCCAGAACTGACCCTTGAGGGACACCACAGGAGACACCGACTGTCTGGGAAGTGGCATTGCCAAGACTAACACATTCCAGCCTATCGGAGAGGAAAGATTTGAACCAGTCCAGGACAGTGTCACAGAGACCGACCTCCACATGAAGACGGTGGAGGAGGATATTATGGTCCACAGTGTCGAAAGCTGCAGTGAGGTCAAGGAGGACAAGGATGGAGGGAGAACCAGTGTCAGCAGCCATGAGGACATCATTTGTAACTCTCAGCAATGCCGTCTCAGTACTGTGAGCTGCACGGAAGCCAGACTGGAACTTCTCATACAGAGAGTGTTGTTGTAGGTGGTCCTGCAGCTGAGCAGCAACTGCTTTTTCCAGCACTTTAGACAGAAATGGGAGGTGGGAAATTGGGCGGTAATTAGAAAAAATGTCGGGATCCAAATTAGATTTTTTCAGAAGAGGCCTAATGATGGCAGTTTTTAGAGGCAGTGGAACATGACCAGATTGTAGAGACTGATTTATTATTTGTGTGATCAATGGGCTAATTGCAGAGTGATTGGATTTTATGAGAGACGAGGGGAAGGGATCCAGGGCGCAGGATGAAGGCTTCATTTTCTTGATGATGGCCTCCACCTCACTCTGAACAACTTCATCAAAGCTGCTCAGGGACCCAGGATGCAGACGGGTAGATGGTAAACGAAGATCAGGGAGGTTGTGGAGCTGAGATCTGATAGTGTCAACTTTGTTTTTAAATGATGAAAGGAACAGGTTGCATTTTTGAACAGATTCCTCAGGAGTTTGTTTAATGGGATTAAGCAGATGAGTTATTGTGGAGAAGAGCTGTTTAGAGTTACCAGGGCAGGTGTTGATGATGTTGGAATAATATTTGGAGCGTGCTTCTTTAAGAGAATAGGCGTACGCTTTCTGATGTTCTTTGTATGCCTGCTTATGTACAGAGAGACCAGATGATTTTACACATCTCTCAATAGCACAGCCAGTTGCCTTCATCCTGCGCAGCTCATCAGTGTACCAAGGGGCTGAACGGGAGAAAGACACCAGTCTTGTCTTCAAGGGAGCATGTAGGTCCAGAAGCTCTTGGAGAGATCGGTTGTAGTGATCCACAGAGTCATTTGCAGATGAATGATTGACAACGGCCAGGGCGTGAAGATCATCGGACAGAACATCAGGGGAAATGTTTTTAAAGTCCCGGAACTGGATAGGTCGTTTTGGGTTTGAAGCAGGCGAAGTTGAAGGCACTTCCAAGGAGATGACACGGTGGTCCGAGACACCCAGGTCATATACAGACAAGTTATTGATGAGTACAGTGTCTGTAATCACCAAATCCAGAGTGTGCCCCCTGTTGTGCGTAGGGGCGTCCACATGTTGGGTGAGATTGAGAGAGTCCAAAAGAGACTGAAAATCTGTTGCTAGAGGGGAAGAGGAATTGTCCATGTGGATATTTAAATCGCCAAGAAAAATTGTTTTCACAGGGGAGGTGCAGAAAAAAGTGAGGAGGTCATGCATTTCTGAGTTAAATGAAACATGCGGTTTGGGAGGTCTATAAATCAATATAACGTTCATCAGGAGTGGGGCTTTGAAGTTGAAGGCCAAACATTCAAAAGAAGAAAAATTATGAGAAGACAGATGTGACAATTTTAAATTACTGCGGTAGATTACAGCCAGACCACCACCGCGGCCAGTGCTGCGGGCTCTCTGCAGATAACTGTATCCAGAGGGACAGGCCTCATTTAGAGAACTGAACACATCTGGTTGATGCCAAGTTTCTGTAAGACACATGAGGTCCAAGTCCTTCTCCAAAATGTGATCATGAATTAGACATGATTTGTTTGATAGTGACTGCACATTGAAAAGTTCTAATTTAATACCAGTTGGTGTTGAAGCCTTTTGAACCGGTTTCAGCAGACTGAAGTCCACTCCACGTTTTCCTTATTATTATTATTATTATTATTATAACAACGATATCCATAATCCATTGCAATGGGTTGCACACTGCCCAGGCTCTCGCGTGAGCGACGAGCCTGGAGGGCATGTTCATTCGAGACTTCGTTTGTTTCAGGAGAGGTAGGGGTGAGTGAGTGGCCCCCACCTCTGTGCTCAGCTGAGGGCTTGTTTGACCCTCTGGCAGTGTCGAGGGGTCTGTCTGTGACAGATCGCCCTCTGCCCTCCCATGTGGGCTCACTGGGTCCTTTGATGGACAGAGTATTATTAGATGGGGGTTGCCCGCCTGTGTGAGACGGCTCCCCACGCTCTATATTGACTCTGATTGCATTAAACAATGGTGGGGGTTTCCCTTTAATGCCAAGTCGTGACACAGAACAGTTTGAGCAGTTTGAGACATTATTGTCGTGTGTGAACAACAATTTCTCTTTATTACACAAACATTTGAATGTTTTGTGTGTTTAAACGTTATGGACCAGTTAATCTGGGCTCCTTTAACACAGATACTGGTGGTAAAAGTTTGGCTTTTCTCCTCCCCTGTGGGTGAAAATGCCTGTAATGGTGCAGGGACAGCTCTGGACCATGCAGACCTCTGCTTTCTCTCCGCACCGCGGGAGAAGTGCTGGGTTGACCCGGGACTTTTGCACAGAAACGATAAAACACTACAGGTAGTCCCCGACTTACGAGCGAGTTCCGTCCCTAGGGGGCGCTCGTATGTCAAAAATTTGTAAGTAGGATCACATAGTAAAAAAATATATATATATATTTTTTTTTTATTTACTTTTATTTAATTTTTATAAATGAATACATGTACAGTACTGGACAGTCACCAAGCACTTAGCCTATCCTAACACAGTTTTTAAAGATGAAGGAATAAGTTGAATTGTCTCCCTTTCACATAAAGGGAGCAAGCTCCCTATGGAGCCTGCAGGGAGGAGGGAGACAATTCAACTGACTCCTTCATCTTTAAAAACTGTGTTAGGATAGGCTAAGTGCTTGGTGACTGTACAGTACTGTACATGTATTCATTTATAAAAAATAATAAAAAAAAGTAAAAAAAAAAAAACTTTTTTTTTAATGAGATGCATGCTCTTAAGTCCGGGACCTCGTAAGTAAGAGCGCTCGTAAGTCGGGGACTACCAGTATGTGGTTTTATTGGTGCTTTAAAACAACATTTTGTTTTTATTGCACAAACAGGGGAACATGTTTTGTGTTTTAACGAACATCTTTGTCCCTTCCACCAGGGTCTCTTGTACTCTGGAATGGTTTGAATATGTGCGGCTTTCTTTTTCCCGTGGGTGGAAAAGCCCTGATCGGTGAGGATGTTGGTCACCGATGTCACTGTGCGACAACCGCTTCAGCCCTGCTTTTACCCAGAGCGATTGCTGATGCGCCCAACGGGCAGACAATAAAGTCTGCCGTCCTGTGGGCTTCATCCAGCGGCTCTGTCATTCATTCATTCATTCATTCATTCAACCTTTATTTAGTCAGGTAAATCTTAAACCGCAGCCCCCAGAAGGCCAATGGTCGGGGTCTCGGGTGTGTCTGCCAACGTCCCCAGAAGTTTTATCACTGCCGTCGAACGAGGTCCCAGCCGCAGAGTCGGGAGCGCTCTGCTGGGAGCTCGCCCACAACAGACGAGGAGGGCCCCAAGACGGTTTGATGACTTTGTTTGTTCCCTCGTGGGCGAGGGACTCTGTAGTGGGGGGGTAGTGTAACGACCCTGTGTTTGGTTCTGCTTTGGGTCCAAGTGTTTCTGTGTTCTGTTGAGTTGTTGTGATTCTGTTGACCCCCGCCCTCATGTGTTGGACTGGTCGTGGGGGTAGGGGAGGGGTAGGAGCAGGGAGGAGGGACCGGGAACAGAGAGAAGAAGAAGAGTCAGAGAGCGTGTTGTTGTTAGCAGGCAGCTAGCAGTGAGTTCGCTCGCGTGTGTACCGCGTTTTCTTTTGAGGCGTGAGCTGCAGCCTCGGTAATAGCAGCTCTTCCCTGTTTCTAAATAAACCCCGTTTGGCTGGACTCCGTTGCAGTGTTGGCGTCATATTTTTCTCTTGTTGGTAGCCTCCTGCAGTTCCTACAGCTTTTCCGTCTGGTACGCCTGCAGCATCGAGGCTGTGTTGGGCGTGCGGGCCGCAAGGCACTGTGCGCGCTAGATCCTTTCCAGCTGCACTGCTGGAGACGACATGGTTTGCTGGGTAGGGTTTGGCGGCTGAAGTTCTG
>JBBPBX010079113.1:0-16466 GCA_038048925.1 Garcialebias charrua
GGATTGTCATCAACAATTCTCTTTTTGTTACTGAATATCATGTAATTAGTTTTATCTAAATTCAAAGATAATTTGTTTAATTTAAACCAAGTTTGTATTTTTATAAATTCTGTTTTCATCATATCCAAAATCTGTTTTATGTCATTACCCGAACAGAAAAATGTGGTGTCATCGGCAAAAAGAACACATTTAAGTAGTCCTGACACATTTACCAAGTCATTCACATATAAAATAAATAACTTTGGTCCAAGCACAGAACCCTGAGGAACTCCACAAGTGATATCACGGAGGTCAGATCTAACATCATTTATTTGCACAAACTGTTTCCTGTCCTTCAAATAGCTAGATACCCACTGTAATGCTGGTCCTCTAATACCATATTTATTTAGTTTTTCAAGGAGAATGGTGTGGTCAATGGTATCAAATGCTTTTTTTAGATCAACAAAAACACTAACACAGTACTGTTTATGATCGACAGCATTAGTTATTTGTTCCATTAAATCCATGAGAGCCATTGATGTAGAGTTTTTTTCTCTAAACCCATACTGACTGCTACTTAAAATATTTTGTTTATCAATAAATTGATCCAATCTGGTCACAAATAGTTTTTCTAGAATTTTTGAGAACTGTGGTAATAAGGATATTGGCCTATAATTATTGAATACACATTTATCACCATTTTTAAAAAGAGGAATTACCTTTGCTACTTTCATGTTATCTGGAAATATTCCTGTTGAAAAAGATAAATTGCATATATATGTAAACGGTTCAATAACATAACTTATTATTTCTTTTACGAACATCATATCCATGTCCACCCAGTCTTTTGATCTCTTGTCTGAGAGATTTTTTACCATTTTCATAATTTCCTCTTTGTTAGTTCCACTAAGAAAAATACTGTTGGTGCAACTTTTAATTGAATGGTATTTTAGCTGCAAGGCTTGATCCAATATTTACAAAATATTGATTAAATTCATTTACGATATCATTCTCATCATGTATTTCTTTGTCATCTTTCACAAAATATTTTGCAATGTTCGTTTTTGCTTTATGACTTTTTAGAACATCATTTATTACTCGCCATGTTGTTTTAGTGTCACCATTGCTCTTGTTTAATAAATCACTATAGTATTCTTTCTTGCATCTTCTTATAATCATTACCAATTTATTTTTATATTTTTTATATTTTTCTTCAGCTTGTTGTGTTCTCGTTTTTAAGAAACATAAATACAAGTTATTTTTTTTTTACAAGCATTTCTCAACCCTTTAGTCATCCAAGGTTGGTCAACAATATTTCTTTTTCTACGATTTCTTTGCACACAATTCTTTTCATACAGAGCTTCTAAAATGTTCATAAATTCATCATATGATCTGTTAACATCATCAATATACACGTCCTTCCAGTTTTGCTTCTGTAAATCATCTTTTAATTGATCCATAGCTTTTTTTGATGTGTTTATTATTTTTTTCTTAATTGTAACTTCTTTTGTAATGTTTTGATCATTTCTGTAGATAGTGAAAACTGGTAAATGATCACTTAAATCAGTTGTTAAGATACCACCTGTCATATCCCCATTTGTTATATTTGTGAAAATGTTGTCAATTATCGTAGCACTATGAGTTGTAATTCTTGTTGGTTTTGATATTAACGGATAAAGATTTAAACTATACATTGAATTTAGAAATGTGCTGATGTTATTTGAATCCGTTTTATTTCCCAGGTCAATATTAAAGTCTCCACACAAGAAAACTTTTTTATTTAAACTCTTTTCCAGTAGTTGTATGATTTTATCGGTGAATATTTCTATATTTGATCCTGGTGATCGATATACACAACTTATGGATATGTTTTTAGCATTTTCGTTTAATATTTCTATTGTTATTATTTCCATAAGATTGTCAACAATTATTGACATTTCTTTAATTATTCTACACTTTATTTCATTTTTGACAAATAGAGCTACTCCACCACCTTTTTTATTGTTTCTGTTTAAATGATATAATTCATATCCTTCGATGTGAACATTATTTTTGTTTTCATCATTAAGCCATGTCTCTGACAGTGCTATTAATGTAAAAGTTCTGTTTAACTGTTTTAAATAATCTGTTATTTTGGATATATTTGCATTTATACTTCTACTATTGATGTGAATAATAGAGAGATCTCCATTTGTTATATTGATGTCATTAAACTTTTCTTCATTATAGTATTCACAGTCTTTTATAGCAGGATAAAAGTTTGCATCAACCATATCTTCAACATTGTATATTTTAAATTCTGAGTCTTCGTTTGTTGCTGTCATGTTTTAATGTAT
Source organism: Garcialebias charrua (assembly GCA_038048925.1). Classification (NCBI taxonomy): domain Eukaryota; kingdom Metazoa; phylum Chordata; class Actinopteri; order Cyprinodontiformes; family Rivulidae; genus Garcialebias; species Garcialebias charrua. The sequence continues at coordinate 2,316 of JBBPBX010079113.1, forward strand.
TTGTTTGTTTGTTCATTTTTGTCAATTTTTGTGTATGAACATGTGATAGTGATTGGTGATTTGTCATTTTTGAGCTCATTTAAATGTGTCTAAGTCTTTCAGTTCTTTTATTATTTTAGCTTGAGAATTTTCATGTACTTTGATCCATATGTTTCCGTTTCTTGTCCAAGTTTTTTTTTTTCTTCCTTTTTCAACAACCTTGCTGCATGTGCAATGTTTGCATTTTTTTTAGTTAGGTGTTCATTCATGAAGACATTAGTTTTTGCGAGTTTCTTTGACTGCATCATTACCCTGTTTCTTTGATTCCTTCCAATGAATCTCACGACTACTGATGGTTTAAGTTTGTTAACTCTATTGGGCAGTGTGTAACAGGTGGAAATGTCATCATGTTTAATGTTAATGTCTTTGCCATTTAAGAAAGTGACTACCTGATTCTCCAGGGACTGCAGTTGTTCTGGTAGTCCTCCTTCACTCGTGTTAACGCTTTAGTTACCTCTGCCGATGACCAGCGTTTAAGCTCGAGTCCAGAAATGACCAGATTCTCGCCTCTTATGTATTGTTCCATGTCCTCACACTTTTGTTCCAATAATCGTTCATCTCTGATGATCTCCTGAGCTTTCATTTGCTTCATCTCCTCTACCAGTTGATTAAAGTTTTTTTGCTCAGCTCTCAAACTTGCAAGTTCCACAGTGAGAAAGTTTACTGCATTTTTCAATTCCTCCATTAACTCCAAATTTTTATCCACCGAGTTTTGACTTGCCGACAAATATGGTATTAGAGGACCAGCATTACAGTGGGTATCTAGCTACTTGAAAGATAGGAAACAATTTGTACAAATAAATGATGTAAGATCTGACCTCTGTAATATCACATGTGGAGTTCCCCAAGGCTCGGTACTTGGACCAAAGCTATTTATTTTATATGTGAATGACTTGGTAAATGTGTCAGGGCTCCTTAAATGTGTACTTTTTGCTGATGATACCACATTTTTCTGTTCAGGCGAAGATATAGAACAAATGTTGGAATTGATAAAGACAGAATTTGTCAAGATACAAACTTGGTTTAAAATTAATAAATTATCATTAAATTTAGAAAAAACTAATTACATGATATTCAGTAATAAAAAGAAAACTGTTGATGTTCCACTCAAAATTGAGGATGTTGAGATTTGTAGAGTGAGTGAGGTGAAGTTTTTGGGTGTTATCATTGATGACAAACTGACATGGAAACAACACATAAATTCTGTAAGAATAAAAATAGCTAAATCGATTGCAGTACTGTACAAAGTCAGAGACCTATTGAATGATAAAGCTCTGTATTTGTTGTATAACACAATCATTGTTCCACACTTAATCTATTGTATTGATGTTTGGGGGAATGCGTGTAAAACAATCACAAAGCCTATTTTTGTATTACAGAAAAGAGCTGTAAGAATTATCACTAGAAAACATTACCGTCATCCATCAAGTACATTATTTTATCAACTGAAGTTATTGAAGTTCCATGATTTGGTAGACTATAATATTTTATCAGTTATGTATAGGGCTCAAAATAATGCATTACCTTTAAATATCCAAATGCATTTTGTTAAAAGACAAAGTTGTTATAATCTTAAGGGGACAGAGATGTTTGTAAAACCACAATTCAGAACTAGTTTGAAGGGACGTTCTACCTCAATCCAGGGAATTAGATTATGGAATGGCTTGGAGAATGTAGTTAAAAATGCCAAGTCAATGTTTACATTTAAGAAAATGATCAAAACGAATGTGTTAAAAAAAAAATGAAATAGCGTAATGTGTATTGTATTAGTTAGAAAATTAGAAAGAGTTAGTCATTTTGTACTGTTTGTTGAAGATTATTATTGTTTAATCTGATTGTTGGAGAAAAGGGGCAGATATAATAAGATTTATTCTTCTTTCTGCTACCTTTCATTTTTTTATATTTTGTACATTATCATTTATGGGATTGTCTTGTATTGTTTCTTTTGTAAAAAACTGAACAAATTTAATAAACATAAACAAATTAAAGGTCTAATAATTTTTTTTAAATATGCTTGACCAAACGGTTGATTTGTCACGTCATGGTAAATGTAGAAAATTAAGCTAATGTAGTTAACATTTATTTTTTTGCTATAAAATCAAAAGTCATTTTCATCTATTGGTGTAAATATGAAACAATAAGTGTTATTACAGTGTTATACACTAAAAATTATTATAACATCATTATCTTACAAAATAATTTCCTGCGAAAATGCACGTGTGAATGCCATTTGTTCAAGCATTAGAAAAAACAGCTGAATATTATGTAAAATAGCAGAAACAAGCTTAAATTAGCAGAAGGAAATGGGTAGAGTATGCTTTTGCTGAATTAGGCTGAAAAAAGTTGGATTGATTAAAAAAAAGTGGAAATCGCTGATAAAGCTGAAATTAGCATAAAACAGCTAGTAGCTGAAATATCTGAATTTTTCAAAAATTAGCTGAAAGGAGCATAATGATCTCAAATTAGCAGAAATAAGTCTGTAGAAGTACAAAATTTTTGAAGTAAGCTGAATAAAACTGAAAAGAGCATAAAGCAGTTGAAGAAACACCTGAAGTAAGCTGAAAGTAGCTGAAACATTTTTAAAAATGTACAAGGAAGCTGAAGGAAGCTGAGCTGGTCCAAAATGTGAAAGTAGTAGTAAAATATTGTAAAGAGATCTAAAGATATCAAGGATGTAAAATAAGCTCCATTCATTTTCAATAAGATAAAAATGGCAGAAAAGGCTAAATATTTAAAAAAGCTAAAGTTGCACCAATATCAAAAGTCATAGCTGAATTGTCCTAAACAAGCTGAACATTTTGATATATGAATATATATATGTGAATATATGAATAGTTGAAATAGCACAAAAATTGTAGGAGTAGGATTCCGAAAAACGTACGGAATCAGGATGGTAACTATAATAATAATAACTAGAGAAATTGCATTTCCTGCAAATATGCATGTGTGAATGCCATTTGTTCAAGAATTAACAAAAACAGCTGAATATTATCTAAAATAGCAGAAACAAGCTTAAATTAGCATTTTATTTTAATTTATCTACTGTACTTGGTATTTTTATTATGTCATGTACTTAAACCATTAAGAGACATCTCAACTGTTTGGTAGAGATCAATATTTCAAAAACCACAGGGTCAGTTGAAAATTTTTTTTTTGATTGTGTTTATGAATCACCCTAGGGTAAAAGAAATGCAAATAATTTTTTTTCACAGGTTTTTTTCTTGGTGTGGCAGTTAAAGGGTTAAGTAAAGTATATTTATTTATTATTTAGTTGTTTAACCTTCAATTCTGTATAAAGAACATTACAGAACAGGCTGTGTTGGTGGTGGTGGGGGATCTGGTGTTCCTCCCCCAGAGAATTTTGAATAAAATAGATGCCATTTCCTGCATTTTGGTGCATCTTACAAAGGTTGATTACAGTAGATTAACATGAAAAAAGAAAAAAAAAGATGTAAACTCATTATTGAAGTCTCTGACTGCAAAGGGTAAGGGGCGTTCACTTGAGGGCAAACTGAGGTTGCTGACTGGTCAGCTGCTGACATGCTGGATTGATTGACAGGTGGCAGGACTCGTGCAAAAACATCATATATTTTACTGGCCCGTTTGAGACTGTCGCCATTTATTTCATATTCAATGTTCTGGTGAACCTGAGGTTAGAGAACTGTGGCCTTACAAAATTCTAATGATGTTTTTATTTTTCAGAGGTGCTGAGTTTAAATTTAGAGAGTCAGAGTCAGAGAATCTTTATTGTCATTTGCACCGCGTGTAGTACATGTGATGAAACGAGATTATGTACAGGGTCCCAAGGGGATACTTGAGCAGCCCCAAAAAGAGGCTAAAATCACTACTGAAGCCAGTTCATATTTATAATTTAGGCTATTTTTAAACGCTTTATGTGTGATTCATAAGTGTATTAGTGTGGGATCAAAGGAAAAATGTTTTTCAGTGGCATGAAGGTGTAGGAAGTCTGTCAAAATAAAAATAAAAATTAGTTAAATCAAACAATTTAATGCAAAAAATTGCCACTCCAGCTGTATAGCGCCATAGTCACTGGGCTGACTTTCCCTTTAACGTTAACATTAAAGTCAGAATGACTGAGTGCAAACACATTGACACTTAAGACACATAAGAAAGAATATTATAGTAAATTATTAGATAAAAGTAATGGTGATATGAAAGCAACATGGTGAGTAATGAATAGTGTTCTGAAGAATCATAAAGCAAAAACTGGTATTTCAAAATATTTTGTAAAAGACAACGATGAAGTTCATGATGAAAATGAAATTGTAAATGGATTTAATCAATATTTTGTGAATGTTGGATCAAGCCTTGCAGCTAAAATACCAAAAGTAGATAATAATGTGATCCATTCAATTACAGGTTGTGCAAATAGTATTTTTCTAAATGGAACTAACAAAGAGGAAATAATGAATGTAGTAAAAAATCTTACAGACAAGAGATCAAAAGACTGGGTGGACATGGATATGATGTTTGTAAAGGACATAATGAGCCATGTTATTGAGCCGTTTACATATATGTAATTTATCATTTTCAACAGGAATATTTCCAGATAATATGAAAGTAGCTAAGGTAGTTCCTCTTTTTAAAAATGGTGATAAATGTGTGTTCAACAATTATAGACCTATATCCTTGTTACCACAGTTTTCAAAAATTCTTGAAAAACTATTTGTAAACAGACTAGATCAATTTATAGATAAACAAAATATTCTAAGCAACAGTCAGTATGGGTTTAGAGCAAAAAACTCTACATCAATGGCTCTCATGGAATTAATGGAACAAATAACTACTGCTGTCGATCAAAAACAATATTGTATCAGTATTTTTGTTGATTTAAAAAAAGCATTCGATACTATTGATCACACCATTCTCCTTGAAAAACTGAACAAATATGGTATTAGAGGACCAGCATTACAGTGGGTATCTAGCTACTTGAAAGATAGGAAACAATTTGTACAAATAAATGATGTAAGATCTGACCTCTGTAATATCACATGTGGAGTTCCCCAAGGCTCTGTACTTGGACCAAAGCTATTTATTTTATATGTGAATGACTTGGTAAATGTGTCAGGACTCCTTAAATGTGTACTTTTTGCTGATGATACCACATTTTTCTGTTTAGGTGAAGATATAGAACAAATGTTGGAATTGATAAAGACAGAATTTGTCAAGATACAAACTTGGTTTAAAATAAATAAATTATCATTAAATCTAGAAAAAACTAATTACATGATATTCAGTAATAAAAAGAAAACTGTTGATGTTCCACTCAAAATTGAAAAACCAATCTCAAAAACCATTGCAGATATGTTCCTGTTTTTGATTTTGTACATCTACCTTGTGGTGTTTTGCTAGTTTTGATACTTTGCATTTCACTTTCTATTTCTCTCCTACGTTTTTTTTTTTTTTTTTCTGTTGTTTGTTGTTTAAGGAAATTCTACCATAGCTGTTCATCATTCTTTAGTTTGTAGCAGGTCGCTTTTGTAAATGAGCCCTCGAGCCTAGGCTCAATGAGATTTACCTGACTAAATAAAGGTTGAATGAATGAATGAAATTGAGGATGTTGAGATTTGTAGAGTGAGTGAGGTGAAGTTTTTGGGTGTTATCATTGATGACAAACTGACATGGAAACAACACATAAATTCTGTAAGAATAAAAATAGCTAAATCGATTGCAGTACTGTACAAAGTCAGAGACCTATTGAATGATAAAGCTCTGTATTTGTTGTATAACACAATCATTGTTCCACACTTAATCTATTGTATTGATGTTTGGGGGAAAGCGTGTAAAACAATCACAAAGCCTATTTTTGTATTACAGAAAAGAGCTGTAAGAATTATCACTAGAAAACATTACCGTCATCCATCAAGTACATTATTTTATCAACTGAAGTTATTGAAGTTCCATGATTTGGTAGACTATAATATTTTATCAGTTATGTATAGGGCTCAAAATAATGCATTACCTTTAAATATCCAAATGCATTTTGTTAAAAGACAAAGTTGTTATAATCTTAAGGGGACAGAGATGTTTGTAAAACCACAATTCAGAACTAGTTTGAAGGGACGTTCTACCTCAATCCAGGGAATTAGATTATGGAATGGCTTGGAGAATGTAGTTAAAAATGCCAAGTCAATGTTTACATTTAAGAAAATGATCAAAACGAATGTGTTAAAAAATATATATGAAATAGCGTAATGTGTATTGTATTAGTTAGAAAATTAGAAAGAGTTAGTCATTTTGTACTGTTGGTTGAAGATTATTATTGTTTAATCTGATTGTTGGAAAAAAGGGGCAGATATAATAAGATTTATTCTTCTTTCTGCTACCTTTCATTTTTTTATATTTTGTACATTATCATTTATGGGATTGTCTTGTATTGTTTCTTTTGTAAAAAAAATGAACAAATTAAATAAACATAAACAAACATAAACAACATTTCAATGAGGACATCTTGGCGGGCCAATGTTTGCCCGCGGGCCCCACTTTGGGCACCCCTGTTTTAAAAGATTAATAGGCACCCCAGTTTTAGAAGATCAATAGGAATTGAACGGCCACTATTTTTGTTAAACTAAATAAGAACCTAAATTATTACTCTATTTTTGTTTTATTTTAAAATTTGAATTAATATTAATTCTCCATCAGCATCCTCAAAGCAATGATGGCATATGTGGTGCTCTTTATTGATGTTAAACCATACTACTGCTCACAGACACCTCTACCCTGTATTTCTAAGACACAACTCTCTCCCAGAACTTCCTCATGTGGTTTATCAACTTAATTCCCCTGTAGTTGCTACAACTCTGTACATCACCCTTGTTCTTAAAAACAAACACACACTTCACTATTTCTTTTTTATTCCTCTACTCCCTATTCACTCTCAAAAATTTCAATTAATTATTGAGCCAAAGACCTAACTGTCATATGTCATCATGTCCAACTGCCTTCCCCATTATCATCCTCTTCCACCAGTGGTGTAGTCTACATTTTTGTAGTGGGTATACTGTGCTAGACAAAAACCTGTCCGGAGGACCTACCGGTACTTAATTTTTCCTTTTTCTACCTCGATTACTGAGATGAATCAGGACATTTAGAGACAAAAATGCAATGTAGTGCAATGTAATTGACAATTTATTTTGAATTTTAAGCATATTTAACATTGCAAAATGTCTGTGATGCTTACATTTTAATAAATGCACAACAAACCTTGTACAATTGGCTTGGCCTGGCTTGACCTGGACATCTCATGCCGCCGAATCTTGTTCCGGAGTGAAGACAGTGCTGTTTCTCTGTTCTCATTTGAGCCTGATGACTGGATCTTGAAGGAGGCCCACTCCTCCGATATGGAGACCCTCTTTTCAGTCAGGACACCAGTTGACGTTAAGGTACTGAAAACAGCACATCCTGCAGGAAGTAAATAAAAATTGTCATAATTGTATATTTTTTAATATTTCCTGATACCAGTAATAATACTAGAATCTACTGATTCACTAGACTGTAAGCATGTGTCGACAATTACATTCATTATTACCTTTCATTATTACTTGCATACACTTTTGCATTATGACCAACTAAAACGTGAAAATGAAATGATCACACACACACACACACACACACACACACACACACACACACACACACACACACACACACACACACATATAAATCACATGTATATATATATATATATAATTATATATATATATATATATATATATATATATATATATATAATTTCTCATGTAATATACTGTACTAAACTTTTGAAAGATATGATTATCAGACTATTTTAAAATTATCAAGTCATAATATGTTAATGTTGGAAATATATCAATTAAACCTTATATAGAAATTGGTTCCCATATTTTTTTATATTTACCTAATTTTTTGTTCCTCCATTCCAACCAGGGATGTCTGTTTTTAAATTCCCGAGCCTGACTTTCACTCCACAAGGCTGGCCAATTTGGATGAGCAGCGAACATAATCTATCTTTATGCAACGCGTGTTTGTTGTCACGTTAAGTATCATTGGGCACATTTAAGTGGTTATACGGAAATCCCCAAGCTTTTCTAGTGGGTAACATCCTGTGGATGTTGGATGTTGTCTATCATGGTGCACTAAGATTCATAACTGGCTGTGATTATCGTACCCACCACTGCACCCTGTATTCACTGGTTAACTGGACATCATTAACCTCACGCAGACTCTTCCACTGGTACATTTTCATCTTTAAATCACTTCTTGGTCTGCTGCCCTCATACATCTCCTCCTACATGTCTTTGCGTGAGTGCAGCTACAGTGTGCGCTCTCAGGACATGATTACCTGCAGTGTTCCGTCAGTGAGGACTGAACTTGGAAAAAGGGCCTTCTCCTACTCCGCTCCTGCTTCATGGAATATCTTACAAAAAGATCTGAAGCTCTCGACCTTGACTTCTCTAAATGGTTTTCAGAATCTGTTGGAATCCTGGCAAAAACCAATGCAGATTTGTTCCTGTCTTTGATTTTATACGTCTACCTTATAATGTTTTGCTAGTTTTTTGATACTTTGTTAAAAAAAAAAAAAAACTTTCTTTTGTTTTTTTCTCTCTTTTGTTTTCTATTGTTTATTGTTTGTTTGTTTATTGTTTATTGTTTAAGGAAATTCTACCACTGCTGTTCATTGTTCTTTAGTTTTAGCAGGTCGCTTTCGTAAATGAGCCCATGAAGTTCAAAAGATTTACCTGACTAAATAAAGGTTGAATGAATGAATGAATATGGCGTATAACTGCGTATCACGTAGACTACACCACTGTCTTCCACGCGTTCCAAACTAAATCCTCAATACTCTGCCCCACTTCCTAGTCCACAGCTTCAATGGACTCTACGCTTCTGTCTCTTTCATTCTCTTCATTCATTAGCTCCTCAAAGTACCCCTTCCACCTCCCCATCACACTCTCCTCACTTATTAGAACTTTACACCTTTTATCTTTAACAAGCCTAACCTGCTGCGTATCCTTTCCAGCCTGGTCCCTCTGGCAAGACAGATTGAATGTGACCATTACTGTAATCATAGAAGTATAGAACTCGTGTTGTTGTAAAATTCAGTAAAGTACTGTAAAATTAAATACAGACTCTAAAGATTAGTATGTATGTAATAAGAAACAGGTTCAGAAATACAGTACAAACACCATTACAAAAACAAAAACTGTTTCAACAATGATCGGAGCACTGGGACTTGTTAAAAAGGAGATGGACAAGGTCATCAACCAAATCCCAGGCAATAGCAAAGAGACAAAACTACAACAACAACAAAAATCACACACTTGGAGACAGCACTTTCCCTTATCTTCATCTATGCCTCTTTATTACCCTAAGCAGAGCCTGGTTGTAATGTTGTAAAAATGCAAATTCTGAAAAGAAAAGCATAATAATAATAATAATAATAATAATAATAATAATAATAATAATAATAATAATAATAATAATAATAATAATAATAATAACTCCAATGAAGATTTAATTTAATTATTCTAATTTGAAGGTTCGTGTTCATGGAAGTTTTCATTATGCATCAATTGGCGCCCTCTTGTGGATAGTTTGAGCATTGCAGGTAAAAATAAAAACGTGAAGTCGGTGTTTGAACCCTCGCAGCTTCCGTAGCTGGAGGAAGCCTGGTTGTTCGACGTGGAATAAATCCGTGAAGGAGGCGATGGAGGAGTAGCGTCTTGTCGCTCCGAGCCAACACGTCTTAACCTCAAGCCGAAGCGGGATACATCCCCGAAACCAGGTTCGGGTCTGGGTAACACGGGACCCGAAAGAAACCTCAGGGACTGAACCCTCTCTTCTTCTTCTTCGCGCCTCCTTTCACCTACAGTCATGATAAAAGCCATTTTAATATTCAACAACCACGGGAAACCGAGGCTTTCTAAATTCTACGAACATTACGTGAGTAAAAAAAAGAGCAGTTTGAATTCATGATATTCATCTTGTTATTCTAATTTTCCTGTGTATTTAAATCAAGTAAATAATAAAAAATCAATACCGGATGTGTCTCGTGCTCTCCAATGAACGCAGCCTCAGTCAGGCTGATTGAACATGTTTGTTTAAACTAACTTTGACAAATAAAAGCAGGTGCAGACCATGCTGTCGCTGAGAATATGAATAATTCAAGATGGGAAACCCAAAACGATGCGGTCTGGTTTCGCCTGAGAGGCTGTGGAACAGAGAATTGATCTAAAGATCCAGCTGTGTTGCTGATGATGCAGTTGTTTGTGTCACATGACTTGAACGAGGCCCTTGTGAGGAACTCGTGTTCACGTCACAAGTGGAGCCATTATTTCCTCCTGCTCGTGTTTGCTCAGAGAATCTGGCCTGGTTGTGTTAAATTCTCTGCCCAACTCATGCTGGTTTAACAAGAACAAGATGGCACAGTAAGTGTCCAAACCAGTAATTTACTGGAATCAAAGTCCCATGTCCCAATATGCCAACTTAACTTTGTAATGATCCATCAGGCCTTCATCTTTTACCTGCTTCTTTTTGGGTCATGGGGGTCACTGGTGCCCATGTCCAGCCATCACTGTGCCAGAGGCGGGGTACACCCTGGACAGGTCTCAAGTCCATCACAGGGACACATGAAGACAAACGAGACAACCATTCACCCTCTCACTCACACCTAGGGACAATTTAGAGTTGCCAATCTGCCTAACATGAATGTTTTTGGTCGTGGGTGGAAACTGGAGTACCTGAAGAAAACCCACGCATGCACGGAGAGGACATGCAAACTTCACTCAGAAAGGCCCCCGGACTGGGATTTGAACTGGGTTGCACCGCCGTGCTGCCCTTTGTAATAATCAAAGTAATAATTTTTTTAAAAAGTCTACATTTTGGTGAACAAAAAGTGTACAGGTAGTCCTCGACTTACGACGGTCTCGAGTTACGACGTTTCGCGGTTACGACGCATCTCCCATAAAAAAATAAAAAATATATATATACAGTATATATACAGGTGTAAATATATTTTGAAAATTTATTTTGAAAAGCCGAGTTACGCAGTTTCCGGTGTCCGGTTTTACGTAGTAAACGTAGCTGCGGAGGAATTCTGCCCTGTACTCTCTAAAAAAAGCTAAGTCTGGTCCTCTGGACATTCAAAAAACAAAACTGTACTGTGAATGCGGTTTTACGTCGTAAACGAATACGGAGAATACGGAGGAGGGACGGAGGAAAGGCTTCACCAGCATCCCAGTAGGAAATTAATTCTTTTTTTCCCCCCTTCATTATGGCTCCCAAATGTATGTGTTTTTTGATAATTATGTAGGGTATTGTGTTAGGATAGGCTAAGTGCTTGGTAAAATACAGTACTGTACGTATAAGGCGCAGTATGTACGTATACCATACCATACCAGCTTTATTTATAGAGCACTTTAAACACCCACAGGACCAAAGTGCTGTACACAAAACAAAACAATCATACAGTCAGGTAATTAAAATGATTAAAATGATTAAAAGTCACAAAAGTTAAAAGTCACATAATAAAGTTGAACAATCATACAATTAGATAACACAAATGATTAAAAGTCAACATCTCAGATGGTGTCAAAGGCCAGGGAGAAGAGATGGGTTTTTAGAAGAGATTTAAAAACAGACAGGGAAGAGTCTGATGTTCAAGGGAAGGTTGTTCCACAGTTTAGGAGCTGCCACAGCAAAAGCACGGTCTCTTCTGAGCTTGTGTTTTGTCTTTGGGACACTCAGGAGCAGCTGATCACATGACCTGAGGGATAGGGAGGGTGTGTATGGCTGCAGCAACTCGGACAGATAGGGCGGGGCAAGACCATTTAGCGCTTTAAAAGCAAATAAAATAATTTTAAAATGAATCCTGGAATGTACGGGCAGCTAGTGCAGGGAGGCTAAAACAGGAGAAATGTGGTCAAACTTTCGTGTGCCAGTTAAAAGTCGTGCAGCAGCGTTCTGTACCCTCTGAAGCTGAGAGATACATGAATCACTGATTCCTATATAGAGTGTGTTACAGTAGTCCAGCCGAGTGGTCACAAAGGCGTGAACTACTGTACTATTTCAAAATGCTGCTTAGAAAGAATCGGCTTCACCTTAGCCAGCTGCCTCAGGTGGAAAAAACTAGTTTTAACAACTGCTCTGATGTGGTTATCTAATTTTAGTCCAGCATCGACTTTGACCCCCAAGTTTGTAACAATAGGTCTGATATATTGGACCAAGGAACCAACATTGACATTGGGAGTCTCAGTGGAGCTTCCAAAAACCATCACCTCAGTCTTTCCCTCATTAAACTTTAAGAAGTTCACAGCCATCCAGGCTTTGATGTCCTCCAGACATGAAAACAGAGGGGCCAGTGAGTTGGAGTCCTTTTTCTGTAGCGGGACATAAATCTGCGTATCATCCGCATAACAATGAAAGGAGATCCCATATTTTCTAAGAATAGAGCCAAGAGGGAGAAGGTACAGCGTGAAGAGGAGGGGGCCTAAGACTGAACCCTGAGGAACCCCACACAACAGAGGAGCAGAGGAGGACACGTGGTCACCAAGACGGACACAGAAAGTACGCTCCGCTAAGTACGGTAGGACCTAAACCAGTCCAGTGCTGCACCGCTGACACCCCCCCATTGCTTCAAACGACAAAGTAAGATGTCATGGTCCACGGTAGTGCTGGGCGATATGGAAAAAATCATATATCACGATATGGACTTTTTTATAGGGATGCACCGATCCACATTTCTCACTTCCGATCCGATACCGATACTTCATAACTGAGTATCGACCGATACCGATACTTTTCCGATCCGATACTGTTCAGGTATGTGACTCTGTATAATGAAACTTTCGTACCCAAACTATTCTTTTTAACATTGTGTGAGATAAACCCAATGAAGACGCTCATAAGTCTTGCAATAGGGAACCCACTGACTTTAACAGCACTCAGGACAGGAGGCAAGTATACCACACACATGTCCTCCTTACTCATGGTACAGCTGAAAAAACTAAAAAAGTTCTAAGCATGATGGGAAAGACAACACAGCCACTCTCCTTAACCACTAAGAGAGTGGATTTTGTTGTCTTTCCCATAATGCTTAGCGTTTTTTTAGTTTTTTCAGCTTTAGCTGGACAAACTATTGGTTATAACTATTGGTTATAATGGGTAAGACAACAAAACCCACTCTCTTAGTGGTTAAGGGGAGTGGCTGTGTTGTCTTTCCCATCATGCTTAGCGCTTTTTTAGTTTTTTTTCAGCTGCACCATGAGTAAGGAGGACATGTGTGTGGTATACTTGCCTCCTGTCCTGTGTGCTGTTAAAGTCAGTGGGTTCCCTATTGTAAGGCTTAAGAGTATCTTCATTAGGTTTAACTCATACCATGTTAAAAAGGGCAGTCACAGAATGTGATTGAACACAATTGCTCTTTGAAGCTGGTATCGGAAAAATATCGGCAGGTTGGATCCGATATCCGATACTTAAATAATGCTGATATCGGATACCGATACCGATACTGGATCGGATCTGTCCCATCCCTACTTTTTTATATCACAATACAGTAACGATATATATCACAATATATACAACACGATGTGTGTGTGTGTGTATACAGGAAAAATTTGGACCAAAGTAGAAAAGGAGTTCTGTTGTGTCTCTGGTCTGTTTTGTATTGGTTAACTGGACCCGAGTTCAGACTCGGTTGGACTCTGGGTTCGTGTCCTCTGGACCCATTTTGTCTCCGAGTTTCAGCGTTGCAAAATAATGGAAGCTAACAAGGTGACGTGAGCTTCCCCCTCTTTTTGGTAAAAGTTCTTCTTCTTGGGCTGCTTGTGCAGCTGTTTCTCCTTGTTGTGACACCGGTTGAGATGCTACTTCATGCCCCTGCGTCTCCATTGCGCTCGAGTTTAAAGGGGACCACATATTGGTTTTTTTAATTTTTATGGTATGTCTGTGTGCTATCCAGACCCCGTTCATTCAATTTAATACAAAAAATAATTCTTAGATAATAAATTATACCCTTTTTAATTCTGCCATTTCTAACTTCCGTTCTAAACGACCTGTTTATGATAATGAGCTCTGAAGTCCACGCCCGTCAAAACTCTGTCTCCGCCCTCTGTA
>JBBPBX010079115.1:0-16465 GCA_038048925.1 Garcialebias charrua
TTTAAAGCTACTTAAGGTACAATAAACTACACTGGTCTCATAATTTCTAAATTGAACCGATTCGATCGTTTCTATTCTAGATTGTCTATTTATTTTGATGAGTCTCGCCATAGACTTCAAAATTTATTAGGAATACCAAATCCTACGTCGTTCGTCTAAAAGACAACAGACATTTAGATCAAACTATATTTCATTTTTATTTTAGTTTAACCTAAACTAAGTAATGAATGGAGGAATAGTTTGGAATTAGAGGCCTTCGTTACAGAAGCCCTCCAAAATTTTATAGGTACAAATCCCTATATCTAATTTACAGAATTGATCCACCCCTTAATTGGTAAGTGTAGCTGATCTAAACCATGATAGCTTACATACCAGGTGCATATAGGTAAGGCTTAATGTAAAATCCCAATCATAAGCCCACCTTAAAAAACCACATAATTGCATGACACATAGAACCAGAGTGGCACTGACTGGAAACCAACCAGCCAACAACCTTCGATGTGGGACCTGCAGCTCCAACGCTTGGTCTTCAACCTCCATCCAAGGGTCGCCTCCTCTGCGTCAATCGAGGGATCCCCTCTACATGCTGATTATGAAAACAATTGGTGCTGATCAATCAACAAAACTAATCGTTGTGGAATTACTGCTATGGAATTACCGCTGTGGATTATAAGACTTTGTTTCCCAAAGGATCGCAGACTTTGTTTTCCAGGAGTTAACAGACTTTGTTTTCCAAAGGAGTAAAAGCTTTTCGCAATGGGATTACCTCTGAACAGTATGAAATTTCCAAAAACTTTATGGGATTATAATTTTTGATTTTTCTTTTCCACTTGCTGGATTACTTCAAGATCAAAGACAGTTCAAGGTTTCCTTTCGTGTTGGACCCCATCCCCAAGGACTGGCGATGGCTTCCAAAAGGGGGGAGATGTAGTGGACATGACCTTGTCCACTTTTAAGACACCTGTGTACTTTTGAACTGTCCAGTGATGACCTTTACTGACCACTCAGTAAAGCAAGACATTTACTACAAAATCATTCATTTAGCTATAATCTGATAAATATAGTCACCAAAAGAGACTATTTCTATCTTTGATTTTATTCTAATGTGATCAAAAGAATAACTTTTGTCATTTTCATGATGTGTGCTTTTTAAGCTGTGTTATTCTGTGAGAGTTAAACTGTGTCCACTGCTGTGTTAAAGGGAAATATCGGGTCACAGAGACCCGACTGTTTTGTTTAGAAATAAGAAGACAGTTTAATCAGTTGTTTTTCATGAACAAGGCTCCAGCTTTCTCTGTCTGTTCCTAAACATTTCCCTCTGCTCTGGCTTTAACCTTGGGTATGATAAGGCAAGTGAACTCCTCTCTGTGTTCCTGCTTTTAAGTTCTAACTGTGCGGAAACGCTTCAGTCTTTGAATGGACAGAGAGTTTGAATGGACGGAGACCTGAAAGCTCTCTGCCTTGCAGCTGGTCAAGCTTGGTCAAGAGCCAAAGACTAACTTGTCAGCTAGAACTGATGGACGCCTCCATCCAGTTCCCCGAGCAAAAGCTCCAAAGTTCTTAATGAACTTTCTTTGAGAAACATCTCGTCTTGAAGTCAGCCAGAAGCTGCCACATGTTTCTGACGGCTGACGCGGATCCGAGGAGACGTTGGAAGTAAACGACCAGTTCAGACGTACGAGGGCCGGAAGGACTCTGTGCACCTGGGAGGCTGGCAATATCTTTATCAGACGCATCGTCAAAAGGTAAAGAGCGGTTTACAAACGTACCTGGGATTTAGCCGAAGTCGGATGGAAAGTGTCATCTCTGGTTACACTCGAGATAAATAACTTAATCTCTCCAACCTCTTATTCCTCCTACTCTTTCCCCTCTCTATCTAAGCTGGAAACTATATTTTAAGCTGAAATGCCCCTCAGACTAAATATGTGTAACATCTAATATTTATGTCTGTTGTGTTAAATCAAGTGTGCTGACGTATTTGAATTGAAAGAAAGTGAAATCATGTCAATCAAGTGTAATGGTGTTAATTTAGTTGATTTATTTTAAATAAATGATAGTGTCTCTTTGACATATCAAACTAAGTTAACGTGTCCATTGTCACTTAATGGCTCTGTTTATTTATCCATCATAAAGATCACAGAAATATTGGGTAAACTGAAAAAGAAGAGAATCCGTGAATTTACTATTCAATCTGAATAAGTAAATTAATTAAGGTAAAAAGGAGGTCAGTATTAAACTGACCCCCTCATTAACCCCTTTACATCGTGTTGTACTTCATTGTATGTGTTGCCTGTTGCGTGTTTGTTTGTCCAGCACTTTGGTGGACTTGTTCCTGTTTAAAGTGCTTTATAAATAAAATGGTATGGTATGGTATGGTATATGTGACCAAATTTCTAAGAAAATTAAAATAAAAGGTAAAACAGTACTTTGCTTATAATGGCTTGAAATAAACAGTTGTAGAAGGAAATTTGTTCTCTTATTTATTCAATTTAACTTGTAAAAAAGCAACATTTACCTTCCAAACACAAAGTATGAAAATACCAGTGGATAGCCCAGCTGGCTTCTGTGTGTGGAACCAACGTGGTTCCATATAAGGATCTTTTATTTCCTGGTACAGATGCATTCACATTGTTTATGGCCATCTAAAAGCTTTGAAGCAGCAGTCATTCTTTACACTGAAAGGTTTCACACTTTAATAGTCCAGTTATCTTGACATTAAAAGCACTAATCAATCTGCTCAACAAGGGAAGCTACTGAGCACGTTTTCTGGCGGAGAACAAACATCAGTCTGTGTTGGGTGAATCATTGTCATTCCATCTTCTGCATGACCGTAAAACAAAAAAGCCAGCCATCATGAGTTATCATCAGTTGCTATGCTGTTTCTCTTTGGCCAATTAACTTTAGTAAAATCTCTTAAAATCATCTGAATCTTTCCGTCTCACTCAGATTTGACCTTATTAAAACGGCTCATTATGAAGAAAAATGCTGATGTTTTTAAAGGAAGCAAGGAACAAAAATTATGTAAACAAGCGGTACGCCGATATCCCCCAGTCGTTGAGGGACTTGATTAATGAATGTTTGTCGTTTTGGAGATAAGTGTTTTTCTCGACTGGAATTGAACAGGGAAAGTAAGTGCACCTTAATGTTTTTGGCCTAAGATATTCAAGTTGGTAGGAGTTGCACAGTGGAGAAGAATAGACAGTTTGGTTTATCTTGTTTGTTCGAGGCAGTGAACAGTGACAGATCCTGGCAAGCAGAGGGAGCAGTTTTATCCACGACCAGATGTAATGGCAGAGTCGAGGAATGGCCAATCGCTGATGAATTAATCATTGGCTACCCCAAGGATAGGGATGACTTTTACACCTAGATTCAATTCAGTTCATTTGTGTAGCATAAAGTCACAACAGAAGTCATCGCAGGGCACTGAACAGAAACATCCATATACCATATTTTCTGGCGTATAAGTCGCAGTTTTATTTCTCCTAATTTGCATGTATTGTGACTTGTAAGGTGAAGCAACATATTTATGGATTTTTTCCCATATTTTTAGACCAAATTTTGGCTGAGATATGCCCGTTTCCATTCATTCAGACGAAAAAAATGGAGCAGTACCACTTTCGGCCGCTAGGGTCCACTGACCGTTCCCAGGTCATGTGTCCGACAGCAGCCTCCTCTACTCGGACTCACTCTGTCGCAGCACGGCCTCCTGCTCTCTGGAGGTCTGAACTACTGTTACCTCAGTGTTTGACTGTTAGCAAAATAGTTCATGAACCACAGGACAGATTTTGATGAAACTTACAGAAAGTAATCACTGGATGAACATTTACAACAAGTTATCTTTAGAAGATGTTTGAGCTAAAATTTCCATCCATCCATCCATCTTCTTCCGCTTATCCGGGGTCGGGTCGCGGGGGTAGCAGCCTAAGTAGGGAGGCCCAGACTTCCCTCTCCCCAGCCACTTGGAGCAGTTCCTCCGGGGGAATCCCAAGGCGTTCCCAGGCCAGCCGAGAAACATAGTCCCTCCAGCGTGTCCTGGGTCTTCCTCTGGGTCTCCTCCCGGTGGGACGTGCCCGGAACACCTCACCAGGGAGGCGTCCAGGAGGCATCCTAACCAGATGCCCGAGCCACCTCAACTGGCTCCTCTCGATGTGGAGAAGCAGCGGCTCTACTCCGAGTCCCTCCCGGATGACTGAGCTTCTCACCCTATCTCTAAGGGAGAGTCCAGCCACCCTGCGGAGAAAACTCATTTCAGCCGCTTGTATCCGAGATCTTGTTCTTTCGGTCACAACCCAAAGCTCATGACCATAGATGAGGGTGGGAACGTAGATCGATCGGTAAATTGAGAGCTTTGCCTTTTGACTCAGCTCTCTCTTCACCACGACAGACCGGTACAGCGCCCGCTTCACTGCGGACGCTGCACCTATCCGCCTATCGATCTCACGCTCCAGTTTTCCCTCATTCGTGAACAAGATCCCGAGATACTTAAACTCCTCCACTTGGGGCAGGACCTCCTCCCCGACCCGGAGAGGGCATGCTACCCTTTTCCGGCTCAAGACCATGGCCTCGGATTTGGAGGAACTGATCCTCATCCCGGCCGCATCACACTCGGCTGCAAACCGCTCCAGTGAAAGTTGTAAATCACGAACTGATGAAGCCAGTAGGACCACATCATCTGCAAAAAACAGAGAAGCGATTCTAAGGTCACCAAAACGGATCCTCTCAACACCTTGGCTGCGCCTAGAAATTCTGTCCATAAAAGTTATGAACAGAATCGGTGACAAAGGGCAACCTTGGCGGAGTCCAACTCTCACCGGAAACGAGCCTGACTTACTGCCGGCAATGCGGACCAAGCTCTGACACCGGTCGTACAGGGACCTAACAGCCCTTATCAAAGGGCCTGGTACCCCATACTCCCGGAGTACCCCCCACAGAACCCCCCGAGGGACGCGGTCGAATGCCTTCTCCAAGTCCACAAAACACATGTAAACTGGTTGGGCAAACTCCCACGCACCCTCCAGGACCCTGCTGAGGGTGTAGAGCTGGTCCAGTGTTCCACGACCAGGACGAAAACCACACTGCTCCTCCTGAATCCGAGGTTCGACTATCCGACGGACCCTCCTCTCCAGAACCCCTGAATAGACCTTACCAGGGAGGCTTAAGAGTGTGATCCCCCTATAGTTGGAACACACCCTACGGTCCCCCTTTTTAAATAGGGGAACCACCACCCCAGTCTGCCAATCCAAGGGAACTGCCCCCGATGTCCACGCGATATTGCAGAGTCGCGTAAGCCAACACAACCCTACAACATCCAGAGCCCTAAGGAACTCCGGGCGAATCTCATCCACCCCCGGAGCCTTGCCACCGCGGAGCTTTTTAACCACCTCGGCGACCTCAGCACCAGAGATCGGAGAACCCGACCCAAAGTCCCCAGGCTCTGCTTCCTCAGTGGAAGACGTGCCAGTAGGATTGAGGAGGTCTTCGAAGTATTCCGCCCACCGACTCACAACATCCCGAGTTGAGGTCAGTAGCACGCCACCTCCACCATAAATGGTGTTGGTCTCGTACCTCTTTCCCCCCCTGAGACGCCGGATGGTGGACCAGAATCGCCTCGAAGCCGTACGGAAGTCATTCTCCATGGCCTCTCCGAACTCCTCCCACGCCCGAGTTTTTGCCTCAGCAACCACCCGAGCCGCATGCCGCTTGGACTGCCGGTACCTATCAGCTGCTTCCGGGGTCCCACAAGCCAAAAAGGCCCAATAGGACTCCTTCTTCAGCCTGACAGCATCCCTCACTGCCGGTGTCCACCACCGGGTTCGAGGGTTGCCACCTCGACAGGCACCAACAACCTTGCGGCCACAGCTCCGATAAGCTGCCTCGACAATAGAGGCGCGGAACACGGCCCACTCGGACTCCATGTCCCCCGCCTCCCTCGGAACGTGTTCAAAGCTCTCCCGGAGGTGGGAGTTAAAGCTCCGTCTTACGGGAGACTCTGCCAGACGTTCCCAGCAGACCCTCACGATACGTTTGGGTCTGCCAGGTCTGACCGGCATCCTCCCCCACCATCGGAGCCAACTCACCACCAGGTAGTGGTCAGTAGACAGCTCCGCCCCTCTCCTCACCCGAGTGTCCAAGACATGCGGCCGCAGATCAGATGAGACGACAACAAAGTCGATCATCGAACTGCGACCTAGGGTGTCCTGGTGCCAAGAGCACATATGGACACCCTTATGCTTAAACATGGTGTTCGTTATGGACAATCCATGACGAGCACAGAAGTCCAATAACAGAACACCACTCTGGTTCAGATCAGGGGGGCCGTTCCTCCCAACCACACCCCTCCAGGTCTCACTGTCATTGCCCACGTGAGCGTTGAAGTCCCCCAGTAGAACAAGGGAGTCCCCAGGAGGCGCACTCTCCAATACCCCCTCCAAGGACTCCAAAAAGGGTGGGTAGTCTGAGCTGCCGTTTGGTGCATAGGCACAAACAACAGTCAGAGCCCGTCCCCCCACACGTAGGCGAAGGGAGGCTACCCTCTCGTTCACCGGGGTGAACCCCAACGTACAGGCACCAAGATGGGGGGCAACCAGTATGCCCACTCCTGCTCGGCGCCTCTCACCAGGGGCAACTCCAGAGTGGAAGAGTGTCCAACCCCTCTCAAGGAAACTGGTTCCAGAGCCAGAGCCATGCGTTGAGGTGAGTCCGACTATTTCTAGTCGGAACCTCTCAACCTCACACACTAGCTCAGGCTCCTTCCCCACCAGAGAGGTGACATTCCATGTCCCAATGGCCAGCTTCTGTAGCCGAGGATCAGACCGCCAGGGTCCCCGCCCTCGGCCGCCACCCATCTCACATTGCACCCGACCCCTTTGGCCCCTCCCACAGGTGGTGAGCCCATGGGAAGGGGGACCCACGTCTCCTCTTCGGGCTGTGCCCGGCCGGGCTCCATGGGTAAAAGCCCGGCCACCAGGCGCTCGCCAGCGTGCCCCACCTCCGGGCCTGGCTCCAGAGTGGGGCCCCGGTGACCCGCGTCCGGGCGAGGGAAAACTTAGTCCATTAATTGTACTCATCATAGGGGTTTTTGGGCTGCACTTTGTCTGATCCCTCACCTAGGACCTGTCTGCCTTGGGTGACCCTTCTAGGGGCATGAAGCCCCTGACAGCATAGCTCCTAGGATCATTGGGACACTCAAACCCCTCCACCACGGTAAGGTGGCAGCCCAGGGAGGGGTGCTAAAACTAAAGAGCAATTAAGAGCTAGGAGCTAAAATTTGATTTATTTATAATTTATTTTCTCAGCGCGCGTTTTGAAGCAAACAATTTAAGTTCAGCTGATTTGACCATTACGTGCATTTTAATAAGGAAGAGTTAAGCTCAGATACGCCTTTACTATAATGTCAGCAAACAAATATATTTTTTAGGTGTTTATCTTGTGAAATTTTAAAGAAATGAAGCGTATCCGCTCGCTGCGCATGCATGCGCTTCGCAGCACCGATGTAGCGTAACTATTTTTTTATTCAGCTGATTTGACCATTACGTGCATTTATTAAGGAAATGTTTAGCTCAGACAAATCTTTGCTATAATTTTCAGCAAACAAATAATTGTTTTTAAGTGTTAATCTTGTTAAAGTCCTACCGTGCACGCTCCTGCGGCCATTTCGCAGCAAATCCATTTTTGGCAAAACACCGCCCCACATTTCCGGGTTGTCACCGCTGCATAGGCTAATATACGCGACGCGTCAGCGGTGACGCATAATATATGCGACGTATATGGCGGTGCGACACATTTATGGATTTTTCCACTTTATTGGACATAATTGGACTAATGCGACATATAGGGCGGAGCGACTTTTAAGCCGGAAATTACGGTACATAAAAAGTAAGTTAATAACTTTATTTATCTGAGGAGGAGATGAGTCTAACTTCATCACAGACTCTCATACTGAGCAAGCATGAAGGTCACAGTGGAAAGGAAAAACTCCCTCATGAGGAAGAAACCTTTATCAGAACAAGGCTCAGGACAAGCGGCCGTCTGCTTTGACCGGCTGAAACAGATACACAATGGCAGGTCGAGAATCACATGTTAAGATAGAAATAACATCAAATGAAAACTATTCATTATACGAAATTTGAACAATGTGTCCTCCAGTAGTCCAAGCCTATAGCAGCATAACAAGTCAACCCTAACTATAGGATTTATCAAGAAGGAAAGTCTTAACCTCAGTCTTAAAACTGGACGATGTGTCAACCTCACGGACAGAAACTGGAAGTTGGTTCCACAAGAGAGGAGCCTGAGAACTGGAAGATCTTCCTCCCATTCTGCTTTTGGAAACTCTAGGAACCATAAGTAATCCTCCAGTCTGAGAGTTAATTGCTCTGTGAGGAAAATACAGAACAATAAGCTCTGCAATATAAGATGGAGCTAGGTTGTTGAGAGCTTTGTAGGTTAGAAGGAAGATTTTGAATTGATTTATGAATTTGACAGGGAGCCAGTGGAGAGAAGCTAAAACTGATGATGTAGATGTAGCCATGTACTAAAATGGAAGTCGACATGTTTCTTTAAAGTTAAGCGTACAAAGTTAGCATATATATGGCAGCTGTGGCTGAGTGGTTAGAGCAGTGCTCTTCCAATGCAAGAGTTGGGGGTTCGATTCCACCTGTGGTCGCATGCCAAGTGTCCCTGGGCAAGAAAATGAACCCCTCATTGCCTCTGATGTGTGTCCCACCAGTGTATGAATGTGATAAAGCACTGATTAAATTTTGTAAAGATCTAGTAGAGTGCTGTATGAATGGGTAAATGAGGACAAAGATTGTGTTGAAAAGAGCTTTGAGTGTCTTGATAAGATAGAAAGGCGCTATATAAGTACAGTCAATTTACTGTATATGGTGGCAGCCATCTTTAATTTTGATGTGGCATTGCAAGTTTCTAAAAGAAACTTTCTTGTACCTCGATGTAGCCACACAACCAAATGAAAGTCAGTACCTCACTTATTTTTCAAGTTATCCATCTCACAACACAGATGAACGGAGGGGATTTCCAATTCCACCTCTGCGCTCTGTGCCGGGGGACAATTACAACACAGAACGTTTTGTCTTTAAACCTAAAATGCAAAAGTAGAAAGCATCATCTTTCTTGTATTGCATGCTGCCAGAGGCAAAACGCTGATCGTGTTTGTGAGTGTGTCACTCTAATTCAAGATGGCTGCCACATCCAACAGACCTTATCAAACACAAAAATGGTTAGAATTAATTGAACTAATAGCTGGTGTGTTTGTAGCTGAGAGTCATACACAACACTCTTCCTGAGTGCTATTCATTGCACAACACGTTTGTTAAAAACCTTGGCTATACAGTAGTCCCTTGTTTATCAATGGGGATCTGTACCCTGAAGCCCCACAATAAGTGAAAAACCACAAAGTAGGAATACTGTAGTAGTACAAATAGTAAGTAATAGTTTATTTTAGTGTATATGTATTTTTTTAATTAAGGCATTGTAAACCCTTCCCCCACACTTGCAATATTCTAACCAATGTTTCTAAACTCTAAATTCTCTAAAAGAGAAAAGAATGTCATGATTTCAGCTCCTTGCCTCCTCTGCTCTCAGCCACCTGCAAGCCCTCTTGGCCACGCCCACTTCACTGCTCTGCACGGAGAACAGCTGATCAGCTGCAGCAGGAAGCTTGTCCTGCAGTGTGGGCTGCACAAAGGTGCAGCAGGTGCTAAATAATTTAAAATAATTTATTGTCATGTCCACACTTATTTTGAAAAACCATGATAGAGCGAGTCCACGATAAACAAACCCCGAAGTAGCGAGGGACTACTGTAACTGTTAAATTTAGTTTGTTAGCAAAATATAGGGCTCATGAACCCCTGAACTGGATTTAATAATACTCCCATAAAGTAATTATTAAATATGCATCTACAACTCATTAAGATTAGGAATGAAACTAAGTCGAGATGTCCGCTCTACCTAATTGACATTAGCTAGCACAAAAATAGCCATAACTTTAGCTGATTTTCATCTAAAATGTTTAACAGCTGAGAGATTTAGCATTCCATTTTAAAGGCGTATTTGTGACTCGATTGTTTCTCAGTTTCCTCTCATCTGCCTGGTGGTGCTCTGTGTCAGGAGTTTCCATATTTAACTAATAAAAAAAAAGAGAGAGCCAGAGGATGAGTTCACAGATCTGAGGGGTTCTGGGTGCAAACAGCCCGGAGTCGCTGTCAGTCTGAGCAGAATTGATCAGCGCACTAAAGGGAGATGGAGATGGGTCGGCTTTCATCTTAACCACATGTTGTCACCGTACGTTTCAGCTGACGGAGTCGGCTCAGGTAGGTGGGCGAGCGGGGATCAGCGAGATGAAAGTGACTAAAGATGAGAGGTGGACGGGGTTTAGAAATGTCTCCTCAGTTCTTGCGTCGTCCAACTAAAGGACGGCTCAGAAAGTGGCTTCTGGTGTTACAAACAGTGTTGTAAGAGTCTGCAACACACCAGCTCCAGATTTTTTTTACGTTTGGCATTGTTAAACAAAAATAAGAAATGTGCTCTTTCTTGTTTTAAGTTTTTACTGCTGTAAAGTGTGTCACTTCTCCTTGATTCATTGTTCAACAGTTAGCTTTGTTGTGTGACTGGTTTCTTTCATTTAAATTATTTTTTTGACATTTTTTACTTTAATGAAAGCACACAAAAATACATACAATTTTTTATGCTTTTTAATTACAAGCTAAACATTAAATGTAGAATTAAAACAAAAAATACAACAAAGAAACTAAACTTTCTTTTTTTTTTCTTTTTTTTTCTTATTAAAAACTGAATTGTTTCCTTTTGCTCAGTTATTTAAAAAACTGCTGCTTAATTTGTTTTTTCATGGCTGAATTTTATAATATTCCAGTAACATTAACAGGATGCATTAATAAATGAGAAAAAATGGGCAAAATGTGCACTGGAAAGCCTCGCATTTCTTGAAGAAAAGAAAAGCATCCATCCAACGTGCCAAATCTTTCTACAGATATCATGTGAGCTGGTAGTTGTTGAAGTATCTGATGAGGATCAGCCTCAGCCACTACCACACCACATGTTAGCTAAATGTTTGTCAAATCAGCTGAGTTTTAACAATTCTGTTTGTTAATGTTGATTAGCTGCACCGTAAAAAAAAAACTGTCGTTTTTACAGGAAAACGCTGGCAGCTGTGGTTACCAGAGTTTTCCTGTAAAAATTACGGGCACAACGTAATTAAATATACAGAGAAAATATGTAAATTAACTTACAGTGATTGACACTGTAAATTTACATTATTATTCTGTTAAGTCAACACAAATTAAATGTTAATTTTACATAGTTTTGTTCTACATAAGAAGACCCTTTCCTGTATTTCTGTTAATTTACATTATTAGTCTGTTAAGTCAACACAAATTAAATGTTAATTTTACATAGTTTTGTTCTACATAAGAAGATCCTTTCCTGTATTTCTGTTAATTTACATTATTAGTCTGTTAAGTTAACACAAATTAAATGTTAATTTTACATAGTTTTGTTCTACATAAGAAGACCCTTTCCTGTATTTCTGTTAATTTACATTATTAGTCTGTTAAGTCAACACAAATTAAATGTTAATTTTACATAGTTTTGTTCTACATAAGAAGACCCTTTCCTGTATTTTTTACCTCTAATAAAT
Source organism: Garcialebias charrua (assembly GCA_038048925.1). Classification (NCBI taxonomy): domain Eukaryota; kingdom Metazoa; phylum Chordata; class Actinopteri; order Cyprinodontiformes; family Rivulidae; genus Garcialebias; species Garcialebias charrua. Next base: position 11,672 of record JBBPBX010079115.1, read on the forward strand.
GTTTTTACTACATCAAAAACTGGCTAAATTTACTGGGAAATATCAACCAAAAAACTAATTTAAACTGGTAAAACCACAGTAAAATTTTGTATGTAAAATAATGGATATTTTGTGTTTTTTGTTCATCGCTAATAATAATCAAATTATATGGTGAGTTACTTTTTAAACCCGCTAATTGACTACCAGTACTACTACTGTCATTAAAAAACATGCAAAATGTATCATGGAATGAGAGGTACATATCACTTTAGAAAAATTTATTGACACAATTTTTAAACAATTCAGCGACTCCGATTTAATCCACAATCAAAAACTCAACTCTTTTAGTCAAGACAGTTTTCAATTAACAAAAAAATGCCAGGCAAAAAGCTTAAAAGAAATTAAATGTAAATGTTTCCATTTTTAGCAGTTCTCTTAATACTTTAAACAAAAAATGTGTACCGTATTTTCCGGTGTATAGGTCGCACCTTTTTAGGGTTTTTTTCAAGGCCTGCGACCTATACACCGGTGCGACCTAAATATGGCTTGTTATCACTTTCGGTGAAACAAATTTTAAAATCCAGCTCATTTCACAATTACGTTCATTTATTAAGGAAAAGTTCAGCTCAGACACCTATAATTTTTATCAAACAAATAATTGTTTTTAAGTGTTAATCTTCTTAAAAGCCTTGCTGTGTGCTCCTGTGGCAGACATTTGCAGCAGAGCTAAACGTAGGTGCGACCTATACACCAGTGCGACCTATCTAGGGATTTTTCCAATCTATTGGTGATAATTGGACAATGCGACCTATACACAGGTGCGACCTATACACCAGAAAATACTGTAAATGTGGAAACAAAAACTTGCAGTGTTTCAATGAACAGTCCACAGAGCCGAAACTTCAAATATGTTTTCCTGCCAACAGTCCAAAAAACAAAAACTTGCAGTGTTTCAATGAACAGTCCACAGAGCCGAAACTTCAAATATGTTTTCCTGCCAACAGTCCAAAAAACAAAAACTTGCAGTGCTTCAATGAACAGTCCACAGAGCAGAAACTTCAAATATGTTTTCCTGCCAACAGTCCAAAAAACAAAAACTTGCAGTGTTTCAATGAACAGTCCACAGAGCAGAAACTTCAAATATTTTTTCCTGCCAACAGTCCAAAAAACAAAAACTTGCAGTGCTTCAATGAACAGTCCACAGAGCAGAAACTTCAAATATTTTTTTCCTGCCAACAGTCCAAAAAACAAAAACTTGCATACCTCTTCATTGAACAAGTTGAGTCCACAGAGAGAGTCCTTATTTAGGTGTCACACCACTCGTGATCGGTGATTTCCTGTATCAGGGTGAGGACTCGGGGGTTCACGTTGAGACGACACTTGGAGTTTTTGTTCTCCACTTTGGTTCCCTTTTCTGGATTTATTCGAAAAAAACACCTGTTAAAAGAAAAGACGACCATCATAATTATTTAGAAGTTTCAGTAAAGTAAAATACATATTTAAAAAAGCTAAGTTTGGTCCTCTGGACATTCAAAAAAACAAAACAAAAAAGTAGAAACATTGGCCCTCATTCACGAACCGTTCGTACGCACAGATTTGTTCTTAAACTGTGCGTACGAGTGATTTAGGATCATTTGCGGCATTCAACAATGTTTTCGTATCCTACGATTTTTTTCAGATACGAACAAAATTTACGAGTGGTCCGGACCTGTCGTATATTTTAGGAGCGTCAGTCTGCTGTCATCCAGACGGAATTTCTCCACTAATAACTTAATATTTCATTATTTAGAAAATATTTAGAGTTTAAAAAAGTCACGCACCACAATTGGTCTTGACAATAGGTTTTGTTTGAAGTCGAATTATATTTTTAAATGTAATAATGACTAACTTATAATAATGACTAACTTAAAACCTCTCGGTTTTCAAATCCCGGTTAAAAACTCACTACTACTCCATCGCTTTCAATGCCAGCTGATGTGTACTGGATCGTTTGATTTATGATCTGCAATGTTTTTATGTTTTTCATGTTGTACTTCATTGTATGTGTTGCGTGTTTGTTTGTCCAGCACTTTGGTGTGGACTTGTTCCTGTTTAAAGTGCTTTATAAATAAAATGGTATGGTATGGTATGGTAACTTATTAAAGTATTTAAATTAAAATCAATTTGTTATCAATGCCGTTTTCTAACACTACAATATTAATATGAAGATCTCAAACTAAAACCAACTTAAATTATGAATTAATGTAAGTTTAATTTGTCTCGGTAACGCAGACTTTAGGTTGACCTCCTGTCGCAGTCATAGCTGTCAGATAGCTCAATCAGTAAAGCGTTGCGTCGTAGTGCAGAACTTTATGGGTTCGAGTCCCACATGGGACAACGTTTTTTTTTTCTCCTTTTAATTCATTCCAGATTTAAAAAACACAAGAAAACTATTTACAATACAACAAGAAATGAAGCATAAAGTCTTTAATCTGGAATGAATAAATAATCTAAAGAAGGAAGGGAAAAAAAATAGGCATACCTTGTGGGAATCGAACCCACGAAATCTCGATAACAGTGCAATGTTTTAACCAGTTAGCCACCAGTACACGTGTATATTTTAAGGTCCACATTTCTTATAAACAGACATTCTTTGTCATTAGTTGGTCATTTACTCCCATGAGTGACGCTGCTAATAAGGACAGATTTACTTTTCTCGATCAAGGAGAGCAAAACTTCAATCTCCGCACCGGTAGAGTTCTTCTTTTTTACTTTTCGCTGTCATTTTATGCACAAACACGTTTTGCCTCCGAGGCAGGAAACGTAGCCTTATATGGCGTTTTGAGGGGTGGGAATTATGTAAATGACCTCTCCGCGTGCACGCGCAGGTGGTTGGAACAGGTGGGATTCATCATATTTACGCAACCCATTTACACACTTTTCCTGAGGATAGAAGACTTTGTTGAATCTGACGTGGCATGTTCGTATGAACGCTTCGTACGAACAAAAGTAGGATAAATTTAGGATAAAAATACGAACATTTTCGTGAATGAGGGCCATTGTCGTCTTTCGTTCGAAAGACTTCCTCAGTCTGAGGCCCTGTTTACACGGCGCGTATTTTGAGTGGAACCGCTCCTTTATCTCTGCGGATGTGCTTATCATTGACATGAGTCCATTGGGCCCCCTCTTTGACTCCGATGGTTTTTGAACTCACCCTGCAGAGTGGAGGTTTTTCGCTGACCCCCCGTTGATAATGTAAACATCTCCCGCTAATCTTTTGTTTGAACACATGCGCGCAGCACGCATGCTCGGACAGTCAGGGCAGGCAGACATTTCACGTGTCACGCTGCAAAATATGTGCTATATAATAACAGTTTAACAATAACAGTATTTATGTTAGCGTGGGAGATATATAGTAATCTGAGCTATCTATCTGGACTCGTTACGTTATTTAAACAATGCGTAACGTAAAATGAAGACACCAGGTTTATTTATTTATTCATTCAACACCACAAACTGTACGTCACACAAACACTGAGAATTTAACTGAACACTATTAAAACACGTTAACTGAACTGTAAATATGTTAATGAACTAGACTCTTGCTGTGTTTTCATCTGGACCCCATCAGAACCGGTCCGCCTGTTGGAACGACAGCTTCTCCACCTCGCAGAAAAAAAGAAATAAATAAAAGCTCAGTTCGTTGTTGTGTGATCAAAGTAAACACAAGCAAAAATTAAATTAAGAACGTTGATTTACCTGCTGTAAGTCATGTTTTTCATGGAGTAAAGTCCGACATCATCCTCGTCAACTCTGTTCTGGTCCACAGTCCACTCAGCGTCTGGTGTGCAGCTTGTTAGATGAAGAGGTCCCACTTGGTGTCAAATCTGTCGACTCTTATCCAAAATTCAGCTTTAACTTGTTGTTAACTTGTTGATAGCTCAACGTTTAGTCCAGAAGAACGCAGCAGTCTGCCAGCAGAGTGAGGCAGCACGCATGTGCAGTGGGTGAAGGTTCACCAGCACGCATGCACAGTGGGTGAAGGTTCAAAAATCCACAGCGCTAACTAATGACCGGGCATGGTAACTACTGTACAGTGAATTCATGAAAGGAGGAGGGGGGGCATGAGGGAGGGGGGAGATTCGAGCGGACCCATGTCAACGCAAAACTTTTCATCTAATTAACATACCCAAAACCTCCGTTTCCCCCCACAGTGTCTGTGTAAACAGGGCCTGAGTTGCTGTATTCAGCTCAGTCTTATAAATATCACCTTCTCACAGTGGATCAACCAGTTGGCTGATGACAGACAAAACCAGTTGCTCACATGATCAAGGAGGACCATCAGCCTAACGATAGATCGTTAACACCCTGATGGTTATTGCTATTCACAGAGGGCTGAGTGATACTAGCAATAACAGCATTGTAAGAGGGAGACAGTTGAACCCGGAGGCCTCCACCTCTGTTTAATTATGGACGGTTTCTTTTCACAAAGATGGCCTCCTTTACTCCTCTCTCAAACCAGTGTTCCTACGAACGTGGCCATCTTTGTGAAAAGAAACCGTCCATCATTAAACAGAGGTGGAGGCCTCCGGGTTCAACTGTCCCCATCTTACAATGCTGTTATTGCTAGTATCACTCAGCCCTCTGTGAATAGCAAACAACCATCAGGGTGCTAACAATCCATCGTTAGGCTGATGGTCCTCCTTGATCATGGGAGCAGCTGGTTTCAGGCTGTCATCTGCAAACTGGTTGATCCACTGTGAGCAGGTGCTATAAGACTGAGCTGAATACAGCACCTCAGACTGAAGAAGTCTTTCAGACGAAAGATTAAACGTT
>JBBPBX010079116.1:5511-16464 GCA_038048925.1 Garcialebias charrua
AGGTCGCATTGTCCAATTCTTGCCAAGAATTGGAAAAATCCATATACAGTATAGGTCGCACCTACGTCAAAATGTGGACCGTGTTTAGCTCTGCTGCAAATGTCTGCCACAGGAGCGCACAGCATAGCTTTTAAGAAGATTAACACTTTTATTTTTATTTTTTAAAATTTTTTATAGATGGCCTCCCTTCTCACCTTACAGCCATTCTCTCACACCGATATAAAAAAATTTTAAATAGAGAGAAAGGAAAGATAGATATTAAGACAACAAAACACAACAATTATCCACAAAAAGAGTACAAGGCCAACACATCCAACCTCCATCCGCAATCCTGCAAAGCACATGACAGAACACAGCAACGAAACACACATGCATAATGACTAATAATATTCATGACCTTGCAATGGATTTCCATAAATAAACATACCCATACCTACAAATATATATACAGTATACATACATATACATTCATATCACATATCCATCTACATATCTGCATATGATATCTACATATATCGTAAAAACCGGTCTATAATATGCGTGTTTTTTTTTGCTAATTTGAATGTCCTGCATATTAAACACCGAAGCGTATCATCTATGGATTTTTTCCCATATTTTTAGACCCATTTTTCGCTCTGATTTGCCGTTTTACATTTTGGGCAAAAATGGTGCAGTACCAGTTTCGGACGCTATGGGCAGCAGCAGAGGACTCAGAGAGCGAAGAGGAAGAGGGCCACTTCCAGACGTTTCTAGCTCATGTGTCCGAAAAAAGCCTCCTCTGGTCGGACTGACTCTGTCGCTGCCCGCCCCTTGCTATGGATGTAGCTGTTTTTGTTAGCAAGATACCGTAACTCATAAACCACACCGCGGATTTTTAAATCCAGCTGATTTCACATTTGGTTGAGCTCAGGGGACTGTCTGCTATAAAGTCAGGTAAGAAATATATTTTTTTAAGCGTTTATTTAGCTAAATTTAAAGAAACAAAGCGTCCGGTCCGAACCGCCTGCCTAAAATTCGGCGAACTTTAAAAAAAAAAATCCAGCTGATTTGAACATTTCGTTAAGCTCAGGAGCACGTCTTCTATAAAGTCAGCTAAGAAATATATTTTTTTAAGCGTTTATTTAGCTAAATTTAAAGAAACAAAGCGTCCGGTCCGAACCGCCTGCCTAAAATTCGGCAAACTTTTTTTTTTAAATCCAGCTGATTGAACATTTCGTTAAGCTCAGGAGCACGTCTGCTATAAAGTCAGCTAAGAAATATATTTTTTCTCGCAAAGAAACAATTGTTTTTACCGTGTTTCCTTGTGAAGTTCTTCGTACTCGCTTGCTTCTGTCGCCGCCATCTTAATCAGGGTAAATGAGGCGCTGACGCGTCGCGTGGCGATGACGCGTATTAAACACCGAAGCGTATTATGAATGATTTTTTCTTGTTTATTGTTAATAATTGGACAAAGCGTATTAAACACTGGTGCGTATTTTTACAACGGCGAATACGGTACATCCATCCATTTGTGTGTGGCTGTGAGCATGCATAAGCGAATAAGGTTCCTCCAATAGAACATTCAGTAGCGAGCGTGAAGCATCAGAGATCCTCCCCCCCAAGGCCCGAAGCAGACGAAGGGGCGATCAAAGCCCAAGAGCCCAAGAAGGACCCCGAGCCCAGAGTCCCCAGGGCCACCCGAACAGGACGAGCCACTCACCCACTCCCCAGATCCGACCAAGGGGGAGAACCGGACGAGCTCCACCAGCGACTAGAAGATTAACACTTAAAAACAATTAATTGTTTGATAAAAAATTATAGCAAATATGTGTCTGAGCTGAACTTTTCTTTAATAAATGAATAATTTTAGCAGGATAAACACCTAAAAATATATATTTGTTAACTGACAATATTGTAAGAGTGTGTCTCAGTTTAATTTTTGTTAATAAATGATTACAAATCAGCTTATTTTATAAAAAGCCATATATAGGTCGCACCTGAGTATAGGTCGCAGGCCATGAAAAAATGATAAAAAGCCGCGACCTATAGTCCGGAAAATACGGTACACACACACACTGTAATTTCTGGACTATTGAGCGCACCTGACTGTAAGCCTAGCCTGATTAATTTAAAAAGAAAATTAACATTTTACATAAATATGCCGCACTTGTCTATATGCCGCAGGTGTTCACGTTGTAAGGTGAGATATTTACACAGATTTTTTTTTTACTTTTAAATAAATGCCTACTGGTAATACGCACAAATACAGTAAAACTTTTTTTTTTTTTAAACAGTGCCTGTAACACGGCTGATAAAAAAAAAATACAGTAGTCTACCAGGAAGTCATTGATCGCTACCTCCAAAGAGAGATGTGTATTTGGCAGCTATGTGAGTGCCTGGGTGTGACAAAGCTAAATGTTTTGGTGACATGAAGCTCATTAACTCTTAAAAAAATAAAAATAGCTGCAGCATTGTATAAGCTGCAGTGTTCAAAGCAAGTGAAAAAAGAAGCGGCTTATAGTCCGGAAATTACGGTAATTATATATTTTGGTTTGGGGGATGAAAACTTAAAACTGATGACCCAGCCAACCCTTAGTTAAAACTAACCAAGTTGATATCGATGTAAAATTGACACAGTGTTGGGATGATACAAATGGAGTTGTTTTTATCCCAGTTGTTTTAGTTTGTAGAGTAGGTAGAAATTGGGATTTTTGCTCAGCTTAATCAGGGGAATTATGTCACTATTGATGTAGGTAACACACTTAGGGCTTAAGTTAAAAAGTCAGGCTTTAGAGCAAGCAAAAGTTTATTTTTTGTAAGTCCAAGGTTTTTTGAGCACATCAGTCTGCAGAAAAACTTATTGATTGTGGATTTTGTTATTCCATGATGAATTCTAAAAATCACTTTACAGTGGTCCCTCATTTATTGTGAGGGATCCGTACCCTGAAGACCCACGATAAGTGGAAAAACTGCGAAGTAGGAATAGTAATACAAGAAGTAAGTAGTATTTTCCATCCATCCATTATCTTTTTACCAGCTTCTTCCCTTTTGAGTCATGGGGGTCGCCGGTGCCCATGCCCAGCCGTCACTGTGCGAGAGGCACAGGCAACCTGCTTGCTGAGAGGCAACAGCTCTACCAGTGCTGACCAGGTGCTAAATAATTTAAAACAATTGATTTTAAATAAAAATTCCATGTGGCTCATCCATCAATCAGCCAAATGTGTGTCATGTCCAATCTTCTTTTGAAAAACCACGATAGGTCCGCAAAAAAAACGAACCGCAACACAGCGAGGGACTACTTACTACTTGCTTTTTTATTCTCAAAATAATTAACACTCAAAGAGGGTTTCTCACTTGAAACTAAAGCTTTTGTTGTTCTGAGAAAGACACGCCTGATTTGTAAAGAAAATTCACAAACTCGTGGAATAAACTGTCCTGAGTAAAAACGGATTCACAGAAGATCAGGTGTAGACTTCATCAAACTTGTTACAAAGCTTTGGAGAACAGTCAGACCCCCAGAGAGACAATTCATTGTAATTACAAAACTTCTTGATGCCTTGTCCTGTCTGAGTTCTGACCCGCACTAACTTTCAGAAATCAAGTTGTTAGTTTTATAGAAACTCTTCAGGTGCCTCCCCCTAATCTTTGTCTCAGAACCAATCGAACATGTCCAAGTCCAGGGATAAAAGGAAAACATTCACAAAGTTCCTTATGGGGGCAGATAAGCATAATACCAAAACACTGTAATCTCATACCACTCAGATCACAGTGACACAGAGTCTGTGGAAGGAATTATGAAGTGTGCAGTAAATTAATATTGTATAAAACATACACACTGTATTGTAATGTTTCAGGAAGCAGAGCAGATCAATACAAATATATTTCCTTCACGTAAACCAAACAGACAGGATGATTTCATTTTTATAAATTAAGGGGAAATGAATGACTGAGGCCCACATTTTTTAAAAAGAAATTATAATCACTGAAAGAAAAAATAGATGTATATATATATATGTATATATATATATATATATATATATATATATATATATATATATATATATATATATACAGCAAACCCTCGAGTTACGTCAGGGATTGGGACCTACGGGTGTGACTTAGGTCGATGTTGTCGTACCTCGCGGACCAAAAACACCTGCCTGTCGTAGGTCCGCGTTTCTGACATAGGTCGCGGCTATACCGCTAACGGAGCGCCGCACACATATTTAACGGCATGAGACTGAACAAGCAGACATACTAACATGCACAGAACTTTACATGTACAGTAAATGAATACTGTACAATAAATAAAAAATATAATGTCTTACTTTGAGCTGGTCAAAGCCTGCCTTCGTCTTTTAGCATCAGCTCGCACCCGTCCGAGCTCCCCCAGCTTCCTTACGCTCCACACGCACACACGTGGTCAAAACTGTTTAAAAGAAGGACTGTTAGCTTCTTAACTTCATACATTTGGAGCCAGAAAAAAAAAACTTACTGAAAGCCGTTTCTCCGCGATGTTCCTCCATCCAAAACAACTGCTCGGCGTTAGCTACGGTTAGGCCCCGCCATTAGCAGCATGTCAGTTCATTCAAAAAGGCTGTCGGCTTTGTATCTCCGCGTTAGCTCGGTGTCCCCCAACATCTTAGGCTGCCAGGCGGACATTTGCGGCGAGCTCCCGGCCGCAGATGGCCCCTCCGCGGCATGTCGGCTCGGTGTCTTCGCCTGTGTTAGCTGCTCTGTTAGCTGCTGTCGTTAGCATGTCGGGCGGCGTTGTGGGAGCGATCGCGGGGCGATCCGCGGCTGCTCCTCCGGGCCTGAGACGTCCACAGAGTTGACCGAGTGTTTCCAGCTAATTTATCCGTATGAGGCAACCCTGATCGGACACAGCGTCCTCTAGAGCCAGCTGACAGGAGCCTTTATGGCGGAGCTCCATTGACCGCAATTGTAAAATGGCGACCGGAAACGACCGGAAGTTACGTAAATACGATAAAATTGTAATAAAAACATAATATTAATAATTATACTTTATTTATAAAGCCATTTAAAACAACCACAGCTGCAACAAAGTGCTGTACACATGAAATTAATAACATTTAAACACACAAAAAAAAATAATAATAATTTTTTTTTTAAATCATATTTTTATTAAATATGATAAAATCGTAAGTCTGAGTTGCCGTAGGTCGCGGGTGTCGTACCTCGAGGGTTTCCTGTATATATATATATTGTGTCCTGGTCTACTTGGTTTCATCATACTATCTGTATATTGCTAAACCACTGGCTTAGTCATGAAATCCAGTAACACCATACCCTAATTTATGGGAACTACTTAGTTTAAACTATCACAATTATTGCCACATTGTGTTTCCTGCGTGTGACTTTTACAGATTCTGGCAAAATAAATGTTAAGAGGAAAATCAAAGGTCCAAAGGGTTAACATCTAAGATACTGTATATGTGAGAGAATGAAATACTTTGCTGTTTTTGTATTCGGCTTCCAGGTTTTGCTGTTCACAAAAATAGTTCAGTTAAAAACAAAATGTGTGGCGAATGGCTCACTTCCTGAAATGTGCCACATGCAGAAATGTGTTTCTGTTTAGCATTTGTATCAGCTCAAAAATATAACATCCACTTAAACTTAAATGTAGACTGAGAGCAAAATGGAGTCGGCTTAATTTTAAAGCCCTGTAAAAAATAGAATCTAGCCTTCTTTGAGGAAATCCATATTCTTTTTCACCTTTCAAGTCAATGTTTTGAATAAACATCCTGCACTTAAAAATAAGTGGATTGGAGTTAATTCAGTTCAATATGGCTGCCACTGCTCATCATGACTAGCCAATACAAAACAAATATAACTCAGTCAGTTTTAAACATGTTCAGTTCAAATTTTATGTGGTAGTAGCTGAGAGGCATGTACAACACATTGTGTGACATCTTGCCTGATTAAGCTATTTTCAAGTTTTGACAAAAACTGCAACAACATGTTTCAACATAAAGGTCATCTAATGGCATCTGGGTCACAACCTTTCCTCCACCATAACCCTCAGCACTGGCTCCCCTCAGGGCTGTGTGTTGAGCCCCCTCCTGTTCACTCTACTCACTTATGACTGCACACCTACCCATCCAGGCTGTCACATTGTAAAGTTTGCAGATGACACATCAGTGATTGGATGCATCACAAACAAAGATGGGTCCAGCTTCAGGCAGGAGGTGGAACACCTGGAAAGCTGGTGAAAAACCTTCACATGAATGTGAAGAAGATGAGGGAGATGGTCGTGGATTTCAGACGGAACAAACTCACCTACAGCCCCCCTGAACATAGGAGGATCTGCAGTGGAATTGGTCTCTAGTTGCGGGTACTTGGGTGTGCAGCTGAGTGATGACCTGGGGCGGCAGCACTGCAGCCTGATCAAGAAAGCTCATCAGAGACTCTACTTCCTCAGGAGGCTGAGACGAGCTGGTCTGGGAAGCTCAGTCCTCACCTCCTTCTACAGGTGTGCAGTGGAGAGCATCCTGTGCTCCACCATCAACGTGTGGCACGGAGGCTGCACAGCTGCAGAAAGAAAAGCTTTGCAGAGAGTGGTGAAGGCTGCACAGAAGTCTGTTGGAGTCAGTCTCCCCACCATCACAGACATCTACACCTCCAGATGCAGGAAGAGAGCCACCTGCATCATGAAAGACCTCACTCACCCAGCACACACTTTTTGCCCCGCTCCCCTCAAGGAAGGAGGTTGTTGGGCATTAAGTGTAGAACCACTAGACTGAGGAACAGCTTCTACCCTGAAGCTGTTAGACTCATGAATTAACCAGGTTAATTATTATAAGAAGAAAAAAAAAGAAAAGAAAATCACTGCAATGCCACTTTAAATGGTGATATCTCACTTATCTGTGCAACTGATTATCCATGCTCCTGTATTCATTCATACCTATCTACTCACTACTGACTCATGTTTCGGCTGCTGTTTACAGTATTATTAACATTTTAGCATATATCTTAGATCTTTTAGCGTATTGTTTAGCATTTGTTTAGTATACTTCTTAGTGTATATTTTAGATCCTCATATACTGTTTCTTTTTATACTTTATATTTTTGTTATTTGGGGGTGTAACTGGGACCCTGAGTACACCATTTTTTTCCACTTCATGTACCACATGCTAATGACAATAAAGAACCTTGAAACTTGATGTAAGGCAGCGAGCTGTATGCGTTCCTTGGCTTTTTATTATCTGTTAAGGGATTTGCAGAATTCTCAGTAAGTGGATTTTTTTCTTCATAGAGTCAACATTTTCTTTCAAAACAATGTTGAATCAAACAATCCACCTGTTTCATACCCTTACATAGATTTGATTATAGAGAACTGAATTAGCTACCTTTCTAAAATAGACATATGACATAAACATACAGTAGATGCAACATGAGTAAAAGTGGCCAGGTGCTCAATACTTCAAGATAAATAAAACTCCCCATCTTAAGGAACAAAGCAATACAAAAAAGCAATGCAATTATCTCCGAACAACTGACAGCTTTTTCGTTTTCACATCATTGTATTTCTTGTAGCTCGTACACACGTGCAGACGCTGATGTACACATGAAGTAATGAAACACAGAGACCGGCAGCTACATCCAGCAGAAATTCTCATCCTGCTTTAATGGGAGCATTAGTGTGTCCTTGGAGACAAGGTGGACGGTGATGTAATAAGTGATCTGTCCAGGCTCCGGCAATAAATGAAATAATCTGCAGGACAAATGGCACTGTGAGTCTGTGAAGCTCCACAACCAATAAATTATTAGAGTATCTTCCCTCACAGGACAATGTGGTGTTGGTGGTCAACAAAATCAGAGCTCAATGTTGTTTGTGTGGAGTGTGCAAAAGCAGCTGTAGGCAAAATAATTTCCTTTATTACTCTAAAGAGCAAAACACAGCAATGCAGGAACAAACCAGAGAATTTACATTTTTTTGTGCAAATGCATGGTGAATTTTGAAATTTGTTGAATAAGCTGAAACTGAATTGTTAAAGATAAAAGAACACTGGCCAAAAGCTAAAACAAGCAAAATGCTAACTAAAAGTTATAAATAGCAGTGGGCGGCCTAATGCTTAAAATAGCTAAATAATAGCTAGAAGGTAAAAGTGGCAAAAAACTTGCTAAATGCAGCTAAAGATTAACTAAGAGGAACAAAACGTTAGTTAAAAGTATCAAAAGGCTAACTGGAAGATAAAAACGGCAAAAGGCTGGCTGAAAGCTATATGTAGCAAAATGCTATATCTATGGGAAAAAAATATTTGTAAACAAAGGTATTTAGTGAAATATAAACATTACAGAAACAAAAGTCCTCTTCTGATTGAAGATTGTAGAAAGTCTGTTTCTAAAACATTGCCATTAACCATGAGAATCAACAGCAACGTATCTCATGGACCACTGGACAAATCTGAAGGAAACTCCCAGAAAGAACAACTGCTGATTAACTTGTCACCTCAACTCAAGTCAAGAGGGCCACTACAGCAAAACTGACCCTAGAAAACACTAAAATGGTCATAACTTGGAGAAATTATAAACATGGAGCTAAAATTTGTTGAGAAAGTAGCTGAGGGTCATATCCAACACTCAATTTGAGTGATACACACCACATAACATTTTTGCCCATAAGTTTGTCCTAAACTGTCAAAATTAACTGTATGTCTGCTAAATATCTCATGAAACTCTATTTCATTGTGCATATTATGTTAAAAGATTTCAAACTGGCATTTCTTTATGATTATGCCGTTTTACTTTCAAAAACATGGGAACACCATATCAGACTCAGTCTGGTGAAAGATCCTTCGGAACTTTTATTCATTCTCAATCTGTCTGAGATTTTTTAATTCAATTCAAAATGGTGCACTATGGCTGCATTGGACCAAAGACAAACTGTCCAAGATTAAAACCAACCTGGATGCTGCATGTAACCACCAGCTATTCAACCTTTATTAATACAGGTTAATCCCATTGACCCTCAGGGACTCATTTACAAGATAGACCTGAAAACCTATGCTATACTATAACCTATGCTCTTACGCGCATTCTGAACATGGCCAAAGCTACGGGGCTACTGGCAATCTATGTTTGATACTTTCTCTGGGATATGTGGAAAAACAGTGCACCTGTCACCATTCATTTCATGGTTTGGGATGGTCCTTGTGGATGCATCATTCAGCAAGTGTGAGAGGAATATGATTGCTTTTGGCTATCTGCTAGCCAGGAGACTTGTTTAATGTGGATGGAAGGATCTGCATCCCCCAGCATATGAACACTGGATAAGAGAAGTCATGTGTCATATTCGTCTACTCTGAAAGGATCTGTTGAGAGAATTTGGTACACTTAGCAGCTAGTTATGTCTTGTGCCTGTATTGAAAGCATGTCAATGCAAGTCTGATGTGTTCGCGTCTGTGTAGCTGGTCCAGTGTAGGAGGGGATTTTGTTGTATGTTTTTGTGTGTGTGTTCTGAAAAGAAAAAAAAATCTATACAAAGACTTTGATTAAAAAATAATTGTGGGAACACCTTCAGCGTTCTTAGTAGATCGAGGAATTGGTAAGAACAATTTAAATATGTTAGGCTTCCTTCAGGCCTCCTTTGCAAAATAAATCTGGGATCTTAATGGGATTTGCTTGGTTAAATAAATGTTCATAATGTTTAATTTCAGCAATAAGACAGAAAAAAAAAGTTTGTAAAAGTTCATCCTCTGACAGTTTTATCAAAAATCAAGTGGTTTTTATCAGAATATAAACAAAAGTTCAAGTAAACTTTATAATTGGCATGAGTACAGTATAAGTAAAATACCTAAATATTAGGTTGCAGTAGGTATTTTTCAGTCACAAGCTCAGCAGATCATCCCATGTGAGCACAATAACTGCCTGAATTCATCCATCTGAATGTGAGGTTGGACCCTGGAGAGACCGGAACATATATACGGTACCTCTGCATCTCTGCGCATATTAAAACCTGCCAAGTGATGGCAAACGGCTGGACTCGGTCAGTCCTGCACACTTGAGGGTCAGTACATACTGTGTCTGCAGCATCCTGAATGAGCTGTGGGAGCGGAGGGCAATTCACTGCAGGGCCAAAGGCATTAAAGAGCTGTAAAAGACTGTTGGCAGAATCGCTGATGGAAAACAGGCAGACTTAGTGAAGTTCAGCTCAGTAACTGACCCTGCGAGAAGAAATAACCTTGTTTTTAATCTTAAAAGAATGTGTAATAAATAAAAAATTCACGTATCCTTCAAAGACTGAAAAACATGCAAATGTGTTTGGGTGTTTTGACAAGTCTTGTGACGTGTTGCTAATGAGCTGGGAAACATTCACGCAATGTTTTCAGACTAGTTCCAAAACCTCCCTGAGAGTTATAAAATTGTTAGTCCCTCTAAGGAGTGGTTATAAGGAACAGTGTTTGTTTTTAGGGAAACGGTATAACTGCCCAACACAGCAGAGAGGCCACATCACTTCTACATGTGACATTCACCAATAGCAATAGAGAACGCCACGGTTGGAGTTGTGTGTTGTGGGTCTTTGGTTCAGTTTTTAAAGTGGAGTTTGAAAAAGTGCTACATGGATTTACAAGAAGGAGAGCTTGGAGGCAAAGACTCATCCAGTAGATCTGTTTATGTTGGACAAGTTCAAAGGAGAGCACGTCATTGTAGACAACACAGGAAGTTAAGTAGCTTCTAGCAATGCAAATGCAGTTTTAATAGTGTGGGTGCTGAAAGAGCGTTCAATGTGCTGGGCCAGTCAAAAGTACATTAATGTATGGATCAGTCACACCCCTTACATCACCTAAGAGACTCCCAGCTGAGGAAATGCATACACTGAAGATGGAGCTAAAAACAACCCTATAAACATAAAGACTAAGAAGCTATACAGTAGTACAAAAACAATATGATGAATGAGCTCAAATGGTTTTGTGGACCCCCTGAGGTATAAAAACACCTACCGTACTATCA
>JBBPBX010079117.1:0-16464 GCA_038048925.1 Garcialebias charrua
CCTTCTGGTGCCCATGACCATGCCCTTCTGGTACCAATCTATGCCCATGGGTATAGAACGGCACCACATGGGCACGGCCAATACTTTATAATGTGAATACCTATGTGAATGGCTCGTGCCCATCTCGTGTCTTCTGATGCCCATGACCGTGCCCCTTTGGTACCAATCTATGCCCATGGGCATAGAACGGCACCACATGGGCACGGCCAATACTTTATAATGTGAATACATATGTGAATGGCTCGTGCCTATCTCGTACCTTCTGGTACCCATTACCGTGTCCCTCTGGTACCGTTCTATGCCCATGGGCATAGAACGGTACCAGAGGGGCACGGCCAATATGGGCATGGAAAGGCACAAGACGGACACGATCAATACTTCGCAACATGGAAATAGCAATGTGAATTGTGTGGCCTACGGCATCACGTAGGAAGGTCGTACAAATATGGGTAACATACCGTTGGAAAGGTCTGCTCAAGGGCAATTCAAAGAGACATGTTTCAACCCTTTGCTACCTTCCTAAGGGTGTCTAGGTGCTTCCAACAAAAAAGGTCAAAAGGTCAATGAAATATTGACCCCAAACACACAGAATGCAGTCAGGGTGATACGCTGATCAGTACCTGTGAGTTTCAGCCCTTTGCGATGTTCCTAAGGCGGTCTTGGTCTATCCAAAGTGAAAGGTCATAAGGTCAGGCCAATATATAGATGGCTGTAATTCTTCGTGGAAAGCAGCTAGGGACACAATATTTTCAAGGATAGAGGAGGACTCCTAGGTGATGACACCCTGAAAGTCTAGAGTCGTTTGATTGTTTCTGGAGGAATATATAAACATTTATAAATTAAGGCCTTCGGATGCAGCACTTGCAGGTTTTGTCCCACAGCTTCGCGTAGGAAGGTTGTACAAACATGGGCTTTATACCGTTGGAAAGGTAGGCTCAAGGACAATTCAAAGAGACCAGTTTTCTGCCCTATGTGATTTTCCTAAGAGGGCCTAGAGCCTTCCAAAGTCAAAAGGTTAAAAGGTCAAGGAAAAAGCATATTGACCACAAACACACAGGACACAGTCAGGGTGATACCCTGATCAGGACCTGTGAGTTTCAGCTCTTTGTAAGGTTCCTAAGTGAGTCAACAGGCCTTCCAAAATGACAAGGTCATAAGGTCAGTGCATTTTTGCCCATAACTTTGTGTAGGAATGTCGTACAAAGACAAGCCATACACCGTCGGAAAGGTCTTGGCGAGCCGGATCTGAAAATGTGAGCCCAGCAAGGGTACGTAGTTTCCCCAAGCAAGGAGGGAGTTTTATCAATTCACATTGGTATTTCAATATCACAAAGTATTAACTGTGCCCGTCTCGTACCGTTCTATGCCCATGAGCATAGAACGGTTTCACATGGGCACGGCCAATACTTTATAATGTGAATACCTATGTGAATGGCTCGTGCCCATCTCGTGCCTTCTGGTGCCCATGACCGTGCTCCTCTGATACCGTTCTATGCCCATGGGCATAGAACAGTGCCACATGGGCACGGCCAATACTTTATAATGTGAATACCTATATGAATGGCTCGTGTCCATCTCGTGCTTTCTGGTGCCCATGACCGTGCCCCTTTGGTACCGCTCTTTACCCATGGGCATAGAATGGCACCAGATGGGCACGGCCAATACTTTATAATGTGAATACCTCTAGCCGTTTTCGTATTGGCCAACCCTCAATGGCACTTTTTTTATTTTTATTGGAGTAAATAAAAAGGAGTTTGTTAACCAAACAAACTCGTTTTTATTTAAAATAAAATGTGAATAAAGAAAAAAAAGTAAAATAACTTTGTACGAGGTGGGAAGCAAACCCGCTTCGCCTTGTCAAAACGACAGTGCATTAACGCTATTAGCTATACTCCGGACTGGATTTTCAGGTGTTCACCTTACCCATATAGGGATCACTCCTCTTAACATTTTAGCTACACATAGAAGTTAGAGATTATTAGTTATATTTTTAAAACCCTGGTTGCGCGCAACAGTTAGACAATATTAGTTATTGTTTTAGTTATAGTTTAATGACATTCAAGTCGTGCTGAAAGGCAGAAATGGGTCCGCGCTTTGTTGTTATTTACGTTGCAACATAAGCTGATTTGTGATCAGTTATTAACAAAAATTTAACTCAGAAAAACTAATTCAGCTAACAATTGTTTTAGGGGTTTCTCATTTCTGTAGTTAAATTTGAATGAAATTCAACCCTCGCGCTGAGGTTGTTTGAATGAGTCCCACCCCTGCTGCAAACAACGAATCAAATGTGAGCAGTACATGACGTGAAACTGGGTCCGTGGGGCTCGGCCCGATAAGAACCACGGTGGAGATGGTTCCAGAACAAGGATGGATCCCGGGCGGAAAAGGTAAATGCGAATACGCCGAACCTGGGTTAGAAGCTGGGAGAGCCGGGGAGGGCTGGCCAATGCGAAAACGGCTTATGTGAATGTCTCGTGCCCATCTCGTACCTTCTGGTGCCCATTACCGTGCCCTTCTAGTACCGTTCTATGCCCATGGGCATAGAACGGTCCTGCCGGTCCAGGACAGGCAGCAGGACTGGAGCTGCCCCTGTCTTGCTACCTGGGAAACCCTGTCGAGCTGCATGTCAACTGCTCTTCTTTCAACTCTGTTGTGCCAACAACTAATTCCAAATCCAGTTTATTAAATAATTCACGTTGAACGCCTTTTTTTATAATTAGGGTTGATATCATTGGTTTGATAAACATTTTCTCATTGGTACTGATCTATTTAGAATTTCATGTCTGAGCAACACATTTTATGAAATCCTTTGAACAGATCGTCGTTTGATTTTTAAGAGTGTACAGCTCAAATTTTTTGGGTTAATTTTGGGGCAAAGGAAGAGGTCATCAAGACAAGCTTGGGCTCATTCTCTTCGTCTTAAAAAGACCTTTCCAACGGTATCATGCTTGCCCAGATCGAAGGTTCCTATGCGAATCACGGGGCCCAAACGCACTCCGAAGTATAAGGCCCGAGGTCGCCTCATTGAAAGTACAGTTGGTGACCACCTGGTTCCGTTTTGTGACCCTATTTCCTGCAGACCTCAGGGTGCAATTTCTGGGGTTCTGAAGGTCCAAGAGTGAAAAGGTCAAGAAAGACAGGGCTACTTTTCATGCTCTAAAGCTGTCCTTGGAGGCCAAACACAGTTTGCTGGAAATTAGCCTTTACACACCCAGTTCCGGAGCCAAACGCACTTCTGTGACCCCCTGGTGCCGTTCCATGTACCAGACGCAGAAGGCCAGAAACAAAGCCTGAGAGAACCTATGGCTAGGGTTGGAAGTGGGTGCTCTGGAGCTGCTAGGGATATGAGTGGGTGTTCTGGAGCTGCTGGGGATAAGAGTGGGTGCTTTTGATCTGGAAGTGTGGGTGGAAGTCCTTGAGCTAGTGCTGGCAGTGGTATGACAGCTACCTTGATCCTCCTCCCCAGTTACCTGAGAGGGATGGATAGGAAGAGAGAAAGAGAGGGAGAACCTTTGATGGAGATATGCATTAATAATAATAATAATAATAAACTTTATTTGTATAGCACCTTCCACAATGCCTTGCATTGACCAAGGTGCTTAACAGGATAAAAAGAAGAATAAACGGGAACAATAGATCAATGAAAATAGAATAAGAAACCACAGCGATAAAAGAAGGCAATGGAAATAAAAAATGCTACATACTAAAATAACACAAGTAATAAAAGTTACACACAGAAAGCTTTTTTGAACAAGTGGAAATAAAAATGCAATTGAAATAAAGATGCTACATACTAAATGTATTAAGGTAAATGCATTAAGGTAAATAAGCAAAAATTTAAATGGTGACATGTTTACTAGAGCTTCACTGTTGGACTCAGATCCACATCATGCAGAGTCAGTCGCTGCCATGTCCGTTCATAAAATATCGATGACTAAAAGTGAGGTGCTTACCCTTTCACGATGTCTGCGCACTCGTGAGTTCCACAAGCTGGCTGAGGGGAGGCCGGTATTGCTTCTCCTATCTCTTGCTCTCCTATCTCAGCTAGGATCAGAGTGAGGTCCTCTACATCAAAGTTAGATTGCATCTCTGGGTCTGGCACAGATGCTCGTAGCTTTGCAAGGAGCTCTAGAGCTTTGAGGGACTTTGCCTGACCCAATATCCTGGCTCGCTCCTTGACAGACAGCTCGCAGTGTGTATCGTTGATATGCCTGTCCAGATGTTGGCCAGGCTTGTATGGGCACCCTAGCACAGTGTAGGGACAATAGCCGGCGAGCATTGATGTGACCTGATACTCAGTTGACCAGTATTTTTCTCTCCTCCATGTTTTTAACTTTATGTGAACTCTGTAGGTGACGACTGATGTTGCTCAGCAAGTTATGGCACATGGGACACCGTAGGTCACATGTCGTTGACATTTTCTGAAACAAAGAAAATAAATATAATGTCGGACCGTTCTATTCCCATGGGCATAGAACGGTACCATAGGGATACGAGACATTCATAATTGTATTCACAGTATAAAGTATTGACAATGCCCATGTTGTACCTTTTGGTGCCCATGGCCATGCCTCTCTGGTACAGTTCTATGCCTATGGGCATAGTACAGTACCAGGTGGGCATGGTCCATTCACATTGCTATTTCAATATAGCAAAGTATTGACCATGCCCGTCTCATGCCTTTCCATGCCCATGGCCGTGCTCCTCTGGTACCGTTCTATGCCCATGGACATAGAACGGTACTAGAGGGGCAGGGTAATGGGCACCAGAAGGTACGAGATGGGCACGAGCCATTCATATATGTATTCACATAATAAAGTAATGACCATGTCCATGTGGTGCCGTTCTATGCCCATGGGCATAGAACGGTCCCACATGATATTTATTTTTCTCTGTTTCAGAAAATGTCAACGACATGTGATGTACGGTGTCCCATGTGCTACAACTTGCTTAGCTACATCAGTCGTCACCTGAAGAGTTAGGGTTAGGGTTAGGGTTACTTTCTGGTGCCCATTACCGTGCCCCTCTGGTAACAGAGAAGCACGGCCACGGGCATGGAAATGTACGAGACGGGCACGACCAATACTTTGCTATATTGAAATAGAAATGTGAATGGATCATGCCCATCTGGTACTGTACTATGCCCATGGGCATAGAACGGTACCAGAGGGGCATGGCCATGGACACCAGAAGGTACGATGCGGGCATTGTCAATACTTTATACTATGAATACAATTGTAAATGGCTCGTACCCCTATGTTACCGTTCTATGTCCATGGGAATAGAACGGTCCCACATGATATTTATTTTCTCTGTTTCAGAAAATGTCAACTACACGTGACGAACGATGTCCCATGTGCTACAACTTGCTGAGCAACATCAGTCGTCACCTGAAGAGTTCACATAAAGTTACCAACATGGAGAAGAGAAAAATACTGGTCAACTGGGTATCAGGTCACATCAATGATCACCGGCTGTTGTCCCTGCACTGTGCTAGTGTGCCCATACAAGCCTGGCCAAAATCTAGACATGCATATCAACGATACACACTGTGAGCTGTCTGTCGAGGAGCAGGCCAGGATGTTGGGTCAGGCAAAGTCCCTCAAAGCTCTGGAGCTCCTTGCAAAGCTACGAGTGTCCTGTAAACTGTGTGTTTTATTTTGCATGGCGCGTTGCTGCCATCTGTTGGACTTTTAGAGAACTGCTTTACTTTTATGTTTTTTAGTCAGTAACGGTTTTTGCTAACGGCAGAGCAGTTGAACACAAGTGTACAGTATGATCGCCGCATTCCAGGTCGAGTTCTTCGAAGCAATGCCTGTAAGTAGCAGCTTATACTCTAATACAAGAGTTTATGTTAACATATGAGAAAATAAGTAACTTGTTTACTGAATTTATGTTTAGTTTTGGAAAAACCTGCGGGCAATTTGATTATTTGCTGTGTCATTGCTAGCTAGCTGGCTGTTAAGATTACTTAGGCTGTTATGTAGCATTGCAGCTCATTATTGAAGTAGCATTGTTGTTGCACTTCTAACATGTAAACAAATGTAAAACACTTCTGTTAGCTGCTCTGAGCTCATCCTGAGTTGTTTGTGTTTTGGCAGATTCACTCCGTTCTACATGGAAATAAAGGAAGAATTAATTAATCCTGACTCGTGTGAAAGGAGTTTGGCTGATGGTTAGTTTTTGGTACACGACACCATAGCAAGACCATTATAACGAGCATCTGGACCGGACCCAGAGATGCAATCTAACTTTGATGTAGAGGACCCCACTCTGATCCTAGCTGAGATAGGAGAGCAAGAGGTGGGAGAAGCAGTTCCGATCTCCCCCCAGCCAGCTTGTGGAACTCCTGAGTTAGTAGACATTGTGAAAGGGTAAGCACCTCACTTTTAGTCATCGTTAGCATATTTTATGAACGGACATGGCAGCCGACTGACTCTGCATGATGTGGATCTGAGTCTAGCAATCAAGCTCTAGTAAACATGTCACCATTTAAATTTTTGCTTATTTACCTTAATGCATATCTCCATCAAAGGTTCTCCCTCTCTTTCTCTCTTCCTATCCATCCCTCTCAGGTGACTGGGGAGGAGGAGCAAGGTAGTAGTCCTACCACTGCCAGCACTAGCTCAAGGACTCCCACCCACACTTCCAGATCAAAAGCATCCACTCCCATCCCCAGCAACTCCAGAGCACTCACTCCCATCCCTAGCAGCTCAAGAACACCCACTCCCATCCCTAGCCATAGGTCACTCCTATGGTCTGCAAGAACCCCTGAAGCCTCTCTCAGGCTTCGTTTCTGGCCTTCTACGTCTGGTATATGGAACGGTACCAGGGGCTCACGGGAGTATGTTTGGCTCCAGAACTGGGTATGTAAAGGCTAATTTCCAGCAAACGGTGTTTGGCCTCCAAGGACAGCTTTAGAGCATGAAAAGTAGCCCCCTCTTTCTTGACCTTTTCACTCCTGGACCCTCAGAACCCCAGAAATTGCACCTTGAGTTCTGCAAGAAAAAGGGTCACAAAACGGAACCAGACGGTCACCAGCTGTACTTTCAATGAGGCGACCTCCGGCCTTATACTCCGGAGTACGTTTGGGCCCTGTGATTCGCATAGGAACCTTCGATCTGGGCAAGGTTGATGCCGTTGGAAAGGTATTTTTAAGACGAAGAGAATGAGCCCAAGCTTGTCTTGATGTCCCCTTCCTCTGTCTCACAATTAACCCGCAAATTTGGAGCTGTACACTCTTAAAAATCAAACGACGATCTGTTTCACAGGATTTCATAAAATGTGTTGCTCAGACATGAAATTCTAAATAGATCAGTACCAATGAAAAAATGTTTATCAAACCAATGATATCAACCCTAATTGTCAAAAAAAGGCGTTCAACGTGATTATTTAATAAACTGGATTTGGAATTAGTTGTTGGCACAACAGAGTTGAAAGAAGAGCTGTTGGCATGCAGCTCGACAGGGTTTCCCAGGCAACAGGACAGGGGCAGCTCCTGTCCTGCTGCCTGTCCTGCTGATACAGAATTAAAATATTGAAGGAAACATGAGGGAGACCATATATTGTGTCTTTAAACACATATAGTGCCACCCAGATGTAACTAAAGGATTTTAACAGGGGTCAGTATTAAGCTGACCTCTTTATCCTTAATTAATTTACTTATTCAGATTGAATAGTAATTTCACGGATTCTTTTCTTTTTCAGTTTACCCAATATTTCTGTGATCTTTATGATGGATAAATAAATAAAGCCATAGAGTGACAATGGACACGTTAACTTAGTTGGTATGCCAAAGACACTACCATTTATTTAAAATAAATCACTAAATTAACACCATTACACTTGATTGACATGATTTCACTTTCTTGTAATTTAAAACGTCAGCACATTTAAATTGTAACAACAGACTTCAATACTGGATGTTAAACATATTTAGTCTGAGGGCTCTTTAACTTAAAAAATAGTTTCCAGCTTAGAAATTGAGATAAGGAAAGATTTAAGAGGAATTGGGAGGTTAAGAGAGGAAGTTTATCTTGCATTTATGAAACCAGATGACACTCTGCCATACACTCTTCCATATCTCTGGAACAGTTCAAACATACACAGGTGTATCAAAGTGGACACGGTCATGCCCACTACAATAGCAGGTGCTCTGCTTTTTGGCTTGTGTGGAGTTCTCTTCTATCAGAAAATCAGGAAGACTTCCGAGGCGATCAATGCACATACTAAGCTTCCATCTCAGACCGAGTCTGTTATCCGAGCTGTGACATCGATGAACCAGCTACTTTATGAGCTGAATCGCAAAGTGGATGCGGCAGAGGACCGCAGACCACCGGTAAGGTTCGGGACTCGTATGCAGCACAGAAGGGTCACATCTGGAGGTTGATTCATAGTTCGGGTCGGTGAAAAAGTTTCCCATAATTTGGAGTGTGATGGATTCCAGACAACCACCTAGACTTCAAGGCCACAGCAAGAACACTGTGAGCCTGCCCTAAAGATAATTCATGCTAATCTAATCGGACTCCCTGAGTCAGCCGGGACGGACGACAACAAAATCTCCGGAGTGGAGCAACTGAAGAAATGGAGCTTCTGTTGCACCCCCCCACCTCCCCAGAGAACTCTACATTAGCTATGTTTACATGGACATAAGTAATCGGATCAAACGGCCAATTGGATCAAAAGTGCGTCATGTAAACACCCCGTTCGGGTCATTTTTTGTGTATTCGGCGTGATCCGGCCTAATTTGTGATCAGAACGAAACGGGTGGTTTACGCCGATCCGTTACCCGTTCGGTGCTCATGTAAACACTTTTTCTGTTCCTTTTATCGGACTGTGGGAAACTGTCCTGACTGCGCATGTGCGTTGCGCGCACTCACATCCAACACCCCCCCCTCTCCCCCCTCGTGTTGCCTTCTCCGCCTGGTGAGTGGGTAGATGCTAACGCTAACGCATGGTGGGGAAGCAAAACTGGTCGGTGAGCGATGCAACATTTCTTATAGAAACGTTAAAATAGCTCAAAACTATCAAACGCCTTGACCTAAAGTGTAGGAACACGGAGTTATTTAAACAAGTACAGTACATGAAAAGCTGGAAGAAGCCGGAGATCGCTGGAAGAGCTTAAAGCTAAGTGCTACGAAGCTAAAAACAAAAACGGGACAAGTGGCTACGACCCCACCACTTTTTCATTTTACGTGTTGATGGATGAACTGATGAGCAGTGATGTCAGTAACGCGTTACAAAGTAACGCGTTACTCTTGTCGGACCACTTTTTTCATTAACTAGTAATCTAACGCCTTTCTATTTAAAAATCTAGTAATCAGATTAAAGTTACTTTCATCAAATTATTGTGCGTTACTTTTTGTTATTTTCTGTAGTACTGTATTTATTTTATTTCCTCAATGTGTCTCGGGGAGTGATTTAAAAAAAAAAGACGAGTCTATGCGGACATTCCGTCACCTGCTGTGAGTGTGAAACCTGACACCAGCAGCGCGTCCTGGAGCTGAGCTGAGGAAGTCAGCTGAGGAGGAGGAGGACGAGTGATTAAAAAAAAGACCGTGACGTGACGTCTGCTCTATGCGACCTGAGTTTCAGCTTTCAGGAGCGCAAATTCAAAGCTGTATGGACTTTGTTTCACAAGACTGGATCTCAACAGCAACACGTCTACTTGAACGGATTTAACGACATCATCCGAACGTGAACACCGCTAAGGCAGCAGGCAGCTGCAACTTTTATCAGGTAATCAGTCCAGATCAATAACACAAACTGTAGGAGTTTCTCCATCGTCTGATGTGCAGGCTTTACTGAGCGTCAACACTTCAGCACTTTATGAAAAAACTAAGGACATGATCCACCTGCAGCTAAGAAGTGTGTGATTAAGACCCTGATGCATGCTCAATAATCCAGGTAGAAAAATCTAAAAAAGCTAAGTCTGGTCCTCTGGACATTCAATAAACAAAACAAACAACAACAAAAAAATTGTAGAAACGTTTCATATTTCATCAGAAATACTTCTCAGTCTGAGGAGCTGTATTCAACTCAGTCTTATAAATAGCACCCTCTCACAGTGGATCAACCAGTTTGTTGATGACAGCCAAAACCAGCTCCTCACATGATCAAGGAGGACCATCAGCCTAACAATGGATCATTAGCACCCTGATTGTTTGCTATTCACAGAGGGCTGAGTGACACTAGCAATAACAGCATTGTAAGAGGGGGACAGTTGAACCCGGAGGCCTCCACCTCTTGATGGATGGTTTCTTTTCACAAAGGCCCTGTTTACACGGACACTGTGTGGGGGAAACGCAACTTTTGGGTATGTTAATTAGGTTGAAAGTTTTGCGTTGACATGGGCGAATTCTGTGGATACGACTCTCTCCCCCCCACCCCCCGTACTCATGAATTTACTGTAGTTACCATGCTGGGCCTGTAGATGGCGCTGTGATTTTTGGAACCTTCACTACTGCGCACGCGTGCCACTGCTGCCTGAGGTAAACAAACAGAGCACACGAGGCAGCCTGTTTTCCTCTCTGGCTAAAAGTTCAGCTAACTACAAGTTGTTGTCAACAAGTTAACAACAAGTTAAAGCTGGAATTTGGATAAGAGTCAACAGATTTGACACCAAGTGTGGGACCTGCTTCATCTGCGCACCAGTTGCTGACTGGACCGGAACCGAGTCAACATGTCTGACTTTAGTCCGTGAGAATCAGCTGATTTACAGCAGGGCTACAAGGTAAACAATGTTCTTAATAATGTTTCCTTGTGTTTAGTTCGATCACAGAACAACCAACTGAGGTTTTATTTTTATTTTTTTCCTGCGAGGTCGAAGCTGTTCCACGAAGCGGACCGGCGGTTCGGATGTGGGTCCAGTGACAGTGTCCACCAGGATGAACAACAGAGTCCAGTTCATTAAAGTTCGGTTAACGTGTTTTTAAAAGTGTTCAATTTAATTCTCAGTGTTTGTGACATGAGTTTGTGGTGTTGAATAAATAAATAAATTAAAAATCAACCTGGTGTCTTCATTTTCAGCAGCATGTTAGGCATGACGTAACGAGTCCAGATAGCTTCATTTAGCTCAGATAAATGTAAATATCTCCCACGCTAACATAAATACTGTTTATTATTGTTAAACTGTTAATATATAGCACATTTAGTATGTTATAGTGCAGCGTGACACGTGAAATGTCCGACTGCCTCGTTAACAGACAACTGGATCCAGGCAGCTGGCTCTCTTCCAACACAGATGCAGGTAAGGTGTAGAATAATTAAATATGAGAATCAAAATATATTCCATCAGCTATAGTTCAGAAAGTGGTGCGTGTGTCCACTGTCCAGTCCACCGCCATTGTTAAAATGCCGGCTGTCTGCGCGTGCGTGCTGCGTGCATGTGTTCAAATAAAAGCTCCACGGGAGATGTTTACATTATCAACGGGGGGTCAGCGAAAAACTTCCACTTTGAGAGCAGGGTCAGAAAAGTATCGGTGTCATCGAGGGGGGCCAGCAGCGTCGTGTAGGCGATAAGCAAAGTCGCAAAGAGAAAGTAGCGGTTACACTCAAAATACGCGCCGTGTAAACTGGCCCAAAGATGGCCTCCTTTACTCCTCTCTCAAACCATTGTTCCTCTCTATCAAGGATTTGAACATCTTCATCCCTGAAAGAGTGACAGCTGGCCTATACAAACGTATTGTTCACTTGACACATTTTCAAAATAAACATTTTATAAGTCTTTGTTGTAAAAATATTATTTGTTTAGTGAAGTAAAGAAAGACACTTTTTTATATAAAGCAAGTATTTCTTTATTCATTCAACCTTCATTTATGATATTGAAATCAAGAAATACTACCGGTACCTTATATTTTTTTATCAAAAGTATGTATGTTTAATGAACTCAGACAATTTTATGTTTTATAAAAACAAGTATTTATGTTTAATGAAGTCAAGAAAGACCATTGTTTTTTGAATATTTTTTATTAGTAATTATTTTACATTTAAAATTTTTATGTATTGTGACAGAGTTCTTGTCAGCAGCTGCTGAAAGTAACTAATAAAGTAACTTAGTAATCTAACTTAGTTACTTTCCAAATCAAGTAATCAGTAACTTAACTAAGTTACTTTTCCCAAGGACTAATCAGTAACTTAACTAAGTTACTTTTTCAATGTAACTATGCCATCACTGCTGATGAGAGATCTGCCACTTCCAACACAGCAGGCAGCGGTGTGGATCTAGGTGATGAGGAGGAGACGAATCTGAGGAGAGGAAGCTAACCAGGAGCAAAGCATCCTTTCTGGTAAGTTGGACTCTTCAAAACACATTAACCCTCTGTACTGTATTACTTGAGTAATGTAATTAGAAACAACAAATATGTAAAAATGTAATTATAATAAGAAATGAGAGTAGCTGTAGGGCTTGCATAGAACTACAGTATATTGTATTGTACATTATAACACTACTCCAACTAACCACATAATTAACCTAACGCCAAAAATACACTACACGCGGCTCCGCTCCGCCCCGCTCCGCAGGTCGCAGCTGAGCGAGTCCAATTTCCATTACCTGCGCTCAGCTCAGGTCCGAATAGATGCGCTGCTCCGAGACACGTGCGAGATCGCGCGATAAATCAAGTGAAGTCAGAACAAAACAATTCATTCGGTGGAAGAAGGAGAACAACTGTAGAGAGACTGCTGCCTTGATCTTCTCTCGTAAATAAGCTACATGGTTTGAGCAACAGGAAGTGATGTTTACATTTCAGAATAAAATACGTTTTTATTTATTTATTTCTTGTATTGCGTTTGTAGGCGTAGTCATAGTCATAAATATAATAGTTTAGTCATAGAATAGTCATAAATGATAGTTTGACAGCATTTTTGTACAAATAAATCCGTATAGAGCTAGGATTAGTCCGCCCGTGGTGATTTTATTTTGTAAATACGGAAGTTGTGCTCGTTCCTTTTCCTGTTGGTGCGACGTAATCTTCAAAAGTTGACTCCGGCACAGCTCCGTCATCCGGCAGAAATAGAAAAATTTCTAATTTTGACGGACTGCCGTCCGCTCTCCGCAGCTCACCGCCGCCGTGCGGAGCCAGTGTAAATTCTGTCATTGATTATAATGGGTGCGTATTTGCTGCGGAGGTCGGACCTGAGCGGGGCGGAGCTGCAACGCGTGTGGTGTATTTTTGGAGTAACATTTCAACATATCAGGAGTCCAGTTAAACTTTTATTTTGTTTGTTTTTCAGATGATGAGTCCGGCTTTGAAGAGGCAGCTGGCAGCAGCACACAACAGACAGTGGCAGGTGATGGTGGCAGGTGATGGTGGCAGCACACAACAGACAGTGGCAGGTGGCAGGTGATGGTGGCAGGTGGCAGAAGATGGCAGAAGATGGAAGAGTCCCACATCTTCTACTGAGGAATCCCAAGAAGTTCACACATGGGCTTTAGAACAACTCAAAACTGATTTGAAAATGTTTCAATTCTCCACAACCATGTTTCTTTGTCCCCTGACAGATCTGTAAATGTATTTTTTACACAGACATTAGGATTGATAGTTTATGGTACAATTAAGATGTCCTAACTTAATACAGTCAGATGGTTTAATAAGGACTCTGAGTTTCTGCATGACTCACAGGATAAAAACACATTTGCTGTTCTATCAGGATACAGAAACATACATTTTGGAAGTAAAATTGATTATTTTGTCACCAATTTTGTTGTCCGAAATCACATGCATACATTGAAATTGTGAAAGTATGTGATGAGTTGATAAAGAAGTTACTGAATTACAGGTTACTGTAGTTTTTAAATGACCAAAGAATGTTTTTTTTATTGTTGTCATCATTACAAGATTTGATCTGTGCACATCGTCTGTTTTGCACACACGTTTTGAATGTTTAATTTTTATGTTTTTCTGATATACCTCCAATTGCACTAAGAAAGAAACTTGTTTCAAACAAGCAATATCAATTGTTTACAAGAATGTGTTAAAATGTTTGGTTCATTAAAGAGCTCAGATGTTCACTAGTATTTGCAGTTTTTTATTGTGATAATAATTTTATAGAAATGTTAACTGCATGTGAACACAAATACATGACAAGTATCTTTTTAGAAGAACTCTCCACCGTGACTTCATCAACCCGAAGGTCATCTCTACCTCCATCCTGACCGAGCTAAGGTAAACATTAAATGACTTGAGGAGTCAGATGAGGAGTTTGTGTATCCTTTGACAAGCCAGTCCAACAGCGGGCATGCAGGATCACCAACAATGAAGAGACGGACGTCCTTTTCTTCAATGTTCCTCACAGACTGCAAAAAAAGGACATGCCAATATTTAGTGTTCAACTTTTTATTTGTTTAAAGGCATGGTTCAAACAAATTTTATTTTAAATAAAACTATTACAGCTAAGTATGTCTACTGATTACTTAGCTGTAATACCGGTAGTTTAATACTAAATACAATATACAGTAGTAAAGTTTAGCCTTACATTTTGGCAACATTTAACTATTTGTTTAAAGACATGGTTCAAACAAATTTTAAATAAAACTTTTACAGCTTGTTACGTAGCCTGCTCTGTGTGCCTGCATCAGCAGTCATGCTTTTGCCTTTAACACAGCTGGTTGTCATCAGCCTGATTACTCCATGCTGCAGAGTTGCTACAGACACGCCTATTTAAACCAATTCAGAGCAGTAGCTCTTTTGGCAGAGGTTGGGTGCAGAGGTTTTCTGGTGAGAGAGCCTGCTGTACGGTTTGTTCTTAGTGCTTTTGGTGCACTTTGTGTGGTTTAGGTGTGTTCTCTGCCCACTCCTAAACATTTGTGATTAAGCTCCATTGAGGAGATGAGGACTCTAGATTTTTAGAGTTGTGTGTGTGTGGAGGTTTATGCAGAGACTCTTTTAAGGTCTGCTGCATGTTTTGGGTAAGGAGTGCTTTTAGTGCTCTGTGTATGTTCAGTAGTGTCTCCACCCATTTCTGAACATTTGTGCTTTAAGCTGCTTAGGCAGTGGTGACTCTTCATACTAGAGTGTGGCCTAAAATAGCAGGTTACTGGTATCATGCCAGTGTGTTTCACCTGAGCTGCTGGAGCTGCAGGTTGATTGTGAGTGTAACTCCAGGAGGTCCTCTGTCCCTCCTGGCCTTTAAGTAGGTGTACTCTCACTGGAGAGTGTGTGTGATTAAGCTAACAGAAGCTTGTGTGTGGACTCTAGCTTTAGAGTATTGAGTGCTTTGAGAGGAATCACAGGTCCGCCTGAGGGTTCTGAGGATTCTGGGACTTTTGACCGCTGTGATCTTTTTTTTAAACCTTTTTGAAACCTGTTGGACTCTTTATCAGCCTCAGGGCTACAAAGAGGGATTCGTGTTATTATTATTATTTTCATTCCTTTGATACTTTTGGTCAGTGAGTGTGGGTAGTCCTGTTTTTCGTCATTTTTCAATTATAGGAGTTTTATTTGGCTTTTGACCATAGTCCGCCGCCTAGAGGATTTCGACGGCCCCATAAGGGTATGGATCTGTCTTACGGCGTTTTCCTCAGTTTGGCCTGACTCACTGACCCTCCATTTGTTTGTTACTTTTTTAATCATTTATTATTTCTCTTAAGGACGCCTGAAGATGTGAAGGTGGGCTCCAGACTCCAGAAGAGCTGATCCAAAAACGCTCCTGGCAACCTGGAGCAGATTTTTAGTTATAGTAAAAATAAACATCTTTTAACCTTTTCTCCTGCGTCCTTTGAATATGTTATTGCCTTCACGGGTCGTAACATATTTAATGGGGACATCGTCCGGGATATGGATTAGATCTGGACTAGGTGAGCTATTTTTGATTATTCCTGGTGTTTTTTCTGCAGTGTTTGTGCTTTGAAACTGCTGATTGTAGTTGTGGCTCAGAAATACAAATTGAGTGAGCGCTTGCAGCTGTGCGTGTTTCTCAAGTTTGCTGTGCTGCATTTGAGTACAGCTGGGATTTTCTTGGTATGTTAGTGAGTGTACTGCTTAATCATGGAATTTGACTTGGAGAGTTTCTTAAATAGTCCCACTGTGGAGGTTTTGTCAAAGTGTACAAAGGAGCAGTTATTGTGTGTGGCAGACCATTTTAAAATTGCTGTTGATAAACGCTTGAGGTCTGAGACTATATTAGAGGAACTGATCGTGAAGTTAACTCATCTTAGACTTTTTCAGGTTCCTGAGACTCCTATTAGTACGAGACGATCTTCACCTGTTTCCTTTGAGTATGACAAGGAGGTGCGATTAAAAGAATTAGAGTTAGAAAAGCTCCGCATTGAAACTGAAGCCAGAAAAGCAGAAACTGCTGCCAGAAATGAAGAAGCTGCCAGACAAAATGAAGCAGAGGCTGCCATGAGAACGGCTGAACTAGCCCAGCAAACTGCTGTAAGAGAAAAAGAAATAATGCTTGAACAACGTAGATTAGAATTGGAGGCTGACATTCGCATGAAGGAAATAGAACGTGGAACTACCC
>JBBPBX010079121.1:0-16462 GCA_038048925.1 Garcialebias charrua
GATGGGGGTAAGACAGTCACCTCCTGTACCATGTCCTCAGGAGGAGAGAACTGACGAGAAAGGGCGTCAGGTTTAACGTTCTTGGAGCCGGGCCTGTAGGTCAGAACAAAGTTAAATCGGGTGAAAAATAACGACCACCTGGCCTGTCTGGGATTCAACCTCTTGGCCTCACGGAGGTAAGTCAGATTCTTGTGGTCTGTCCATATGAAGAAAGGGATGGCTGTACCCTCGAGCCAGTGTCGCCATTCCTCCAGAGCTAGTTTTATGGCAAGCAACTCACGATCCCCCACATCATAATTTTGCTCGGCAGGGGAGAGGCGTCGAGAAAAAAAAGCACACGGGTGTAGTTTGTTGGAAGATTTCTGAGATAAGACTGCTCCTACACCGACGTCTGAAGCATCGACCTCCAATATAAATTGTTTCTCAGGGTCAGGATGGCACAGAATGGGCGTAGAAGAGAATAAGTCCTTAAGCTTACCAAAAGCAGTCTCAGCTTCAGAAGTCCATCTAAATGTCCGTAATGTGGAGGTTAATTGAGTAAGTGGGGCAGCGATCCGGCTGTAGTTTTTAATAAACCTCCGGTAGAAATTGGCAAAGCCCAAGAATCGTTGCAGCTGCTTGCGTGTCTCAGGAGTTGGCCATTCCACCACTGCCTTGGTTTTAGCTGGATCCGTGCGATAACATCCCTCCTCGAATATGAAACCCAGAAAAGAAACAGACTTGACATGAAAAACACATTTCTCAGCCTTGACAAATAGTTGGTTCTCATACAAACGTTGAAGAACCATTCTGACGTGATGAATGTGTTGATCCTCATCCTGTGAGTAGATTAAAATGTCATCCAAATAAACGAACACGAAAACATTCAAAAAATCCCTCAGAATATCATTGATCAGAGCTTGAAATACAGCGGGGGCATTAGTGAGTCCGAAAGGCATGACTAAGTATTCGAAATGCCCCAGTGGGGTCTTAAAAGCTGTCTTCCACTCATCCCCTTCCTTGATTCTAACAAGATGGTAAGCGCTACGGAGATCCAGTTTTGAGAAGATTTTGGCTAGGTGGAGTTGTTCGTGAATGGAGTCAATACGTGGTAAGGGATATTTATTTTTGATAGTGATTTGATTAAGTCCTCTATAATCAATACAGGGGCGCAAGGTCTTATCTTTCTTTGCTACAAAAAAGAACCCTGCCCCAACCGGTGAAGTTGAGGGACGAATTATCCCAGAGTCCAATGATTCAGAAATATATTCTTCCATAGACCCTCTCTCAGGACCGGATAAATTGTAGAGACGACTGGAAGGAAGAGGAGCCCCAGGTAGTAAGTCAATAGTGCAATCGTAAGGACGGTGAGGTGGTAGGCATAGAGCCTTCTGTTTGTTAAAGACGGGGGCCAGATCGTGATAAGCAGCAGGGATCAGAGATAAATCAACGGGCTCAGGAGTCTCAAAATGTTTAGCAGAGGCTGGAACAGCAGTTCTCATACAGTTCCTAAGGCAGTGTGGACTCCACTGTTCAATTCTGTTACTATGCCAGTTCAACACGGGATTGTGTTCTTTAAGCCAAGGGTAGCCTAAGATCAGTTGTGGTGTAGATGAGTCGAATACAAAAAATACACTATGTTCATGATGATTTCCAGAGATTAGAAGATGTAACGGTAGAGTCTTCCTCTGTACCGAGGCAAATCTTTGACCTGTAATGTCAGACATGGACAGTGGGACCGGTAGTTGTTGAGTGGGAATGAATAAGAGATCTACCAGATCTTGACTGATGAGGTTTTGCTCTGCCCCAGAATCAACAAGTGCTAACACAGGGTGCTTATGCTGGTCAGTGATAATAGTAGATTTTAACTCAAATCGTGACACAGGAGAAGAAAAAGAAAAGTTTCTCACCGATAACTCCTGCCCTATTGGTGAGCAGAGCCGTTTCCCAACTGTGGACAGCGAGCAATGAAATGTCCTTGCACCCCACAGTAGATACAGGCTTTATTCATGATTCTACGTTGTTTTTCCTCTGGGGAGAGGCGAGCTCGACCCAACTGCATGGGTTCTGGTTGGGGTGAAGACCTGAATTCCAGTGCGGGCAGCTGTGATTGGTGTGACGGTGGGTGAAAACCAGAGAATGCTGCATTCTGGGACTTGTAGTTGTAACTCGGGGCGGCTGATCGCTGTGACGTTGGGCGGAAACCGGAAGTGGAGGGATGCTGGGAGTCGTAGTCCCTCTCCCACTTTCTCTCCTGCAGCTGATTGTCGATTCGTGTGGCGAGGTGAATCAGCTCGTCCAAACTCTGGGGCTCTTCAAGCGCTGCTAACCGGTCCCTGATGGGGTTAGAGAGAGAATGAAGGAAAGTACCTCTGAGGGCGAGTTCATCCCATCCGGTTCGGGCAGCTGTGATCCGGAACTCGAGGGCGTGTTCAGTCACCGAGCGTCCCCTTTGACGGAGGGTGAGTAGCCGTTTTACAGCTTCAGTTTGTTGAAGAGGTTGATCAAACACCCGTGTGAATTCGTCTAAAAACAAGGAAAACGTTATGGTATGAAGTGAATGAGTAGTTAAGTAAGCCTGAGCCCAACGTAACGCCTCTCCCTTAAGATGTGTAGTAAAAAATGAGACTTTAGCGACATCTGTAGCATAGAGACTGGGAGCTCTTTGAAAAGTTAGCTCACATTGTAAAATGAAACCTGCACACAGCTTAGGATCACCACTGAAAAGCTCGGCTGGTTTTAAATTCTGTTCCAGGGTGGCTTGGGGAGGAATTAAGCTGGCGTGACTGACCTCTGAAGTAGATGTTGTGCCTGATGGCTGGAGTTGAGCTACCTCTTGTTTCAGGGAGTACGTCAGGCTGCCGAGTTCTTGAAGGTTGGATTGATTGCTTTGTTGAACAGCTAGTAAACGTTCCAGTGTGGCCTCATTCTTTTCAATTTTCTGAAACATAGTTTGTAGTGTGAGCTGGAACTGTTCAGCGCCTGGATCTTTCAAGGGTACTTGGTGTGGCTGGGACATTCTGTGATAATAATGATGTACCCCAGATGAAAGATTAGGACTGAACAGATAACCAGGACACAATTAAAAGTTTAATGGTGTTTATTTACAGGAGTGAAAAGACAGTATCTTGAATTCAGCAAAAACCTGGGGAATGGACGAGGGGGTTAGTGGCCAGTAGGAGATGAGGAATATTCAGAGAGGGATCTGTCTTACTGAGAATGTTGAGGAGCGAGGCACAGAGGAAACAGTCTGATGAGTAAACCAAGATGCATGAGAGAGTGGCAAGTGGTGGAAGGCCCAGCAGCTGTGGAGTTCCAAGAGGCTTGAAGACTTCCAGATAGATTCCAGCAGGGCAGGCAGACAATAAGGTCCAAGGCTCGTGAGCAGGCCAATGTCCCAGCGCCTGTAGGATGGCTTCTGCAGCTTCTTATAGTCCTCCTGAGGTAGAGTTGATTGAGCACAGCTGCTGTCAATTAGAGGTGCAGAGGGGGAGAGAGAGGGAGGGAGCAAGGAGGTTCCTACACATCCCAGTACACTTCAAACCCAACAGGACTCTCAGACAGAGGCTGGTGCATCCGAAGGACAAAACCCCCACACACAAACAGAGTGGGGTTGTGTACGTAGTCCAGTGCAGCGAGGACTGCCCAGACCGTTACATTGGAGAAACGAAGCAACCCACCCACAGAAGAATGTCCCAGCACAGGAGAGCAACCTCCTCTGGACAAAACTCAGCTGTTCACCTCCACCTCACGGACAAGGGTCACTCTTTTGATGACCAAAATGTGCAAATCTTGGACAGAGAGCACAGATGGTTTGAGAGGGGTGTGAAGGAAGCTGTTTATGTTAAGAGAGAAAAACCTTCTCTTAACAGAGGAGGAGGTCTGAGATTTCAACTTTCCAAGACTTATAACTCAGTTTTGGGGCTGATTCCCAAGCGTTTTACACCGGATGGGAACAGAGGTGTCTTGTCTGTGAATTAGACTAGCAAAGTTTTTTTTTTGAGAAACCTCTGTTGTTGGGCTGTGAGGTGTTTTTGTCAATTTACATACAGTTGTGTGTCTTCTGTCAGAGACTTCAAGGGAACCCCCTACTGTTAAGGTGTGATCTGTCAATTTACATGTATGTGTTACCTCCGCTTGCAACCAACATATGTTGGTACGTGACTCCTGTTATAAATCCACGCGCACACAGTCTGGTTCTGTCAGATTTCAACTTTCTAAAACTTATGGTGCGGCCCTGCAGCTGTTTCCCAGACGCTTCCCACCTGATGAGAACAGAGGAGCCTCACTTGTGAATTAGACTAACAAAGACTTTGACAGGTCCCTGGTATCAATGTGTGAAGTGTGGTTTTTGTCAATTTACATACAGTAGGATGTGTGTGTGTTTTCTGTAAGCTCTGCTTTCACACACTGAACTTTGAATGGGTCACAGGCACGTGTTATCCCAAGTATGTGTGTGTGTTAGCTTCCAATTTACCTAGTTTGGTGTGTATCAGTGGCCCAGCGTGCTTATAACTTCTTTCTCCCTCTCACAGTCTCCATTGAATTGAGAAAGCTTATCGGATGATGAGCGAAACGTCTTCTGTTACAAATAAAGTCCAGTTGATCTTGTATTGAACGCCTTTTTTGATGCATATGATATCTACATATACATCCCCACATCCATTTATGTGTGGTTGTGAGCATGCATAAGTGAATAAGGCTTCTCTAATAGAACATCCAATAGCGACTGTGAAGCATCAGAGATCCGCCCCCAAGACCCGAGACAGATATAAGGGGGACCAGAGCCTAAGACCCCAAGAAGGACCCGAGCGCAGAGCCCCAAGGACTACCCAAACAGGATGAACCACTCACCTACCCCCCAGATCCGACCATAGGGGAGAACAGGAAGATCCCCACAGCGACTACACACAATGACCCCCCCGGGGCCAACAGCAACATACTCACAGGCCCCGGCTGGAAACCGCTGCACCGACATAGCCCCAGGCCTAGACACCAAGGCCCGGGCACCGGGGATGCCCACCCCTCAGGCCTCGGCCCAACAGGACCAGAGGACCAGAGCCCCACCAGGTTGCCACCAGGCCAAGCCGACACACGCCCAAGCGCCCAACCCCCGACACCGAGGGCACCAAGCGCATTGACAGGCAAGGGCACACCCCACTGGGGGCCACACGCCAGGGGCGCGCACCAAGCAGCCCTAGCTGTATCGAAGAGGGGGTAGACTACGGCCCGGCCTGAGAAATAGACATTCATACACAGACACAATCACACAGACCCACCCTCACCCTCACTCACTCAAGGACATACAATAACAACACATTCCATTCATAATCCTGATACTCACTCTATAAGGTCCAAGACATGTACCTGCCCCCTACATGGGGCAGCCCATACCCAAACCCAAACCCATTTAGATTAACAATGAGCTCATTTCTAATTAGTTCAGAAGAACATTGTTTTGTACATCAGTCCACTTCTTTTTCATGAGAGCAAATCTTTTCCACAAATCCAGTGGAAGAT
This sequence comes from Garcialebias charrua, assembly GCA_038048925.1. Classification (NCBI taxonomy): domain Eukaryota; kingdom Metazoa; phylum Chordata; class Actinopteri; order Cyprinodontiformes; family Rivulidae; genus Garcialebias; species Garcialebias charrua. The sequence continues at coordinate 5,500 of JBBPBX010079121.1, forward strand.
GGGATGAAGACAAAGGATACAATAAAATAGAATAGAATAGAATATATCTTTATTGACATTGTCATTGCACCGGGGCACAAAACAACGTAATTGATTACGCACATCCGTCTTAAGATAGGGGCGAGTGCACGAAGCCGCAGCAGTATGAAACCGTGCCGCAACAATCAGATATGGAAAAAGGAATAGACACAAACGGGTAAGAATGTGGTATTCAAAAAAAAGAATCTATCACAATTTGTCAGGAGACACTCCATGATAAAGTCCAAAAAAACTCCACCAGCTTTTAGCACATATTAGACAGGACAAGATGCATTATGACGGCAGGCGGGAGGTAAAGTCTGTGAGTAATCAGTTCCGGATAAGCACAGTTCACAGGTCTCAGCCCGGCTCCATCTGAGAACGCACACACAGAGACCTTTGGGGGGAGGGGTGGGGGAGGGCAATGAGTTCCATTCAGCTCCCAGCTCCAGGAGAAGATTTGTAGACAGCCTTCAGTTCAAGGCTGCACAGAGACCAGATTAGATTAGTTGCTTTATTTTTTCAGTCAGGCCACAGTATACTTTGACTGCAGTCTTAAGTCCAGGTGCTGTTTCTGGGTCCAAATCGCCGAATCGAGAGAGGTTCCGAGCTACAAGATCCTTCCGTATGTGCCCTGTTTGAATCCGTATGGTTGTAAACGAGTTCCACACACCGCAGGTCCGCAGCAGCCATCGCTTCTTCCACCGTGCGGTTCAGATCGCACAACAGCTGGGAAGGTCATCATAGCCTGGATCAAAGCATTTTCGCTGAGTGGAAGTCTCGCCAGAACGCAGATCGCGGCGGTCCTCCTCAGCCTTCAGTGGCAGAAACAGCCATCAGTATCCCAATAATCCACAGAGATTCCACGTCCCCGACAGAAAGAGCGGTCAGTTACATTAGCCTGCTCCTCGAGTCCATAATGTAGCTCACCGCACGCGTGTCGATGGGGCTCCCCGGCTCTCCCTGGCCGGTGCGCTTCGCGGAATAGCCCAGAAAACAGTCCACGCACATAAATCCATTCCAAATTGGTTCGAGCGAGCGCTGAAGAGTTACAGACGAGACAAATGCAGAAGCAGGGGGGGGGGGACCAGGGAGGTGTAAGAGCAAAAAGAGATGCGACCTGCTCTGGCGAGAGCGGAAGTACAACAGCTGGATGTTGGGGAGGTCAGCTACCTGAAAACTTGATCCACCTCTTTGCTGATTCCTTGGACTGCCACCTTCTCCTGAACTTCTGTGGTGAGGTGCTGCATTCACGCATTCCTCATGAAGCTCAGCCATAGACATGCTTAGTCTGCCAAAAGGAGTTAAACGTTTTATGATCTGAGTTTACCAGAGGTACATAGGTCATGTACAGTGGTAAATAAATGAGAACAAATATTTCATCTTTGGAATTTTGCATCATATCCTAACTACCTTTTGAACTTACTTTAATACATCATACACAGTAGAAACTGTTTAATTTTTTAAAGATGTGTAGAAGTATGCATATGTTTGTATACTGTAAATTAAGTTTGATCATGTATTTATTTGTATATATCAGGTGTATCCATTTGTATATAACTATCATTAATAAAACATGGTTCATCTTCACCTTGTTTGAGACATCGGTGTGAAGAGAGAATGGGAATGGGCTGCTTCCACTTTTCAATTTTTGGACTACTTCTATCATATTCTGTTACCATTATTATAGTAATACAAGTTCTTAATATAAATTGAATCAAGCTCTTTTTTTAGTACTGGTTCTCTTAAATATTCCTAATATTAAAGGTCCTAATGCACCTTAGCATATATAGCATTTCACCATACCATACCATACCATTTTATTTATAAAGCACTTTAAACAGGAACAAGTCCACACCAAAGTGCTGGACAAACAAACACGCAACAGGCAACACAGACAATGAAGTACAACACGAAAAACATAAAAACATTGCAGATCATAAATAAAACGATCCAATACAAATCAGCTGGCATTGAAAGCAATGGAGTAGTAGTGAGTTTTTCAGCATCTAAAGAAAAAATAGCTGTTTCAATATTTTTAAAATACGAATACTCTATTACATTATATAATCTGCGAGTGTTTGTGTTCGAGTGTCTTCCTTTTATGAATCCGGTTTGGTCTGGATGTATAATAACAGGAGTTATCTTCTCTAGTCTTTTTGATAAGACTTTACAAATTATTTTAACATCAACATTAATAAGAGAGATTGGACGATAACTGGTAGGTAATACTGGGTCTTTGCCTGATTTTAATAAGAGACTAATATTGGCTGAATTCATATGTGTTGGTAGCCTGCCATTTCCTTCTGACTCAAGTAGCACTCTATAGAATATCGGTTCCAGTATATCCCAGAATTCTTTATAGAATTCCACTGGATAGCCATCAGGACCTGGAGATTTCTTATTAGGCATGCTTTTAATTGCTTCATGGAGCTCATCTGATGTTAATGGTGAGTCTAGTTTTGATGATTGACTAATATCTAGTTTTGGAAGTGTTACTTTCTCCAAGAATTCATTAATATCCTCATTAGATGGATTTATTTGTGGAGTGTATAGAGTTTTATAGAAATCTTTAAAAACATTGTTTATTTTTCCCTCATCATGAATTATATTTCCATTTTTATCTTTAATACCATATATAGATGTTTTTTCTTTGTTTAATTTGAGTTGATTAGCTAAAAAGCTCCCTGATTTATTACCGTATTCAAAATTATCTAATCTAAGTCTTTGTATCAAGAATTTATTTTTCTTATCAATATATTCATTTAGTTCTAATTTTAATTTGCGTAGCTTTTGCTGTGTTTCCTCTCCTTGTAGACCTTGTAATAGTTTAATGGATTTCTCTAATTCCTCAATACGTTTATTTTCTTTTTTCTTTTTATTTGTTGAATAGGATATTATTTTACCTCTCATGACTGCTTTCCCAGCCTCCCAAAGCGTACTTGCTGATGTTCCTGGCAATTCATTAATCTCTAAGTACGATGCCCATTCTTTTTTAAAGTATTGCAAAAATTCTTCTTCTTGAAGTAGTGATGTATTTAATCTCCAATTTATATTTTTTGTTGTTTCTTTTTTATTATCTAAATTTAGAGTAACTGGCGCATGATCGCTGACAGCAATAGGGTGTATTTTAGTGTCTGAAATGTTGTTCAGCAATGAATTGCTTACTATGAAATAATCAATACGAGAATATGAGTGATGCACATGTGAAAAGAAAGAATATTCTTTGCTATTAGGGTGAAAAGCACGCCATGCATCGCAGAGCCCATAATCATTCATATACTGTTTAAATATATTTATAGATTGCCAACTGCGTTGAGTTCCTACTACATTCAGTTTTACCTCCCAGGCGGTGAACTCGATGAAAAGTGATCGATTTGACAGTGTCACTCGGCAACTTTAGCTGGTTCTGAATAAAGGCCCGGACCGAGGCCTCCGGATCCTCCTCAGTTTTCTCCGGAATTCCAGAAAAAACTAGATTTTCCCGCATGCTTCTAGCTTGGATATCTAACAATGACTCTTTCATTTTCTTATTATCGCCAGAAAGCTGCGTAATCTGGTCTGTTATTTGTCTCACGGTCCCCTTCAACTCCGTATTTTCTTTAGCTAGAGATGCTACCTGGTGTTGACTGAACTCGAGCGATTCTCTCAAACTCTGGAATTCTTTGTGTAACACCTCTACCAAAGCCAGCCGGGCGTCTAAGCTAGACAACTTCTTGTCTATTGATTCCAATATAGCCGTGAAGCCTGAATTGTCCGCGGACGTTTCTGTCGAGCTATCTGAGCTACCCTCTCGGTGTCGTTTAGCTAACGGGGCATTAGCTGACTCGCTAGCAGCGCCGGATGTACTGGTTTTGCTCATGACTAGCTTTTCAAAATAATCGTCAACAAACAATTCTAGGCTCTTCAAAGTTTCCCCGTCCAGCTTTGTTCAGCGAAAAAATAAATCGTTATTAAATTTTAGTATCCCTTTTTTTATGACCTTACATTTAATTATATAAATGTATTTAAATAAATATGGACTTACCAATGATTTATAGTCATACTCACGCACAGGTTTAAAGTTTTCCTCAGCAGCAGCTCATAACACCTCCGCACCTCACAGAACCGGAACCGGAAACTCAGCTCTCTCTTCACCACAACAGACCAGTACTACGCCCGCTTCCCTTACGACGCTGCACCTATCCGCCAATCAATCTCATGCTCCAGTTTCCCCTTATTCGTGAACAAGACCCGGAGATACTTAAACTCCTCCACTTGGGGCAGGACCTCCTCCCCATCCCGGAGTGGGCACTCTACCCTTTTACGGCTCAAGACCATGGCCTCGGATTTGGAGGAACTGATCCTCATCCCGGCCGCGTCACACTCGACTGCAAACCGCTCCAGTGAAAGCTGTAGATCACGACCCGATGAAACCAATAGGACCATATCATCTGCAAAAAACAAAGGAGCAATCCTAAGGCCACCAAAATGGATCCCCTCAACACCTTAGCTGCATCTAAAAATTCTGTCCATAAAAGTTATGAACAGAATCGGTGACAAAGGGCAACCTTGGTGAAGTCCAACTCTCATTGGAAACAAGCCTGACTTACTACCGGCAATGCGGACCAAGCTCTGACACTGGTCGTACAGGGACCTAACAGCCTGTATCAAAGTGCCTGTTACCCCATACTCCCGGAGTACCTCCCATAGGACCCCCGAGGGACACGGTCGAATGCTTCTCCAAGTCCACAAAGCACATGTAAACTGGTTGGGCAAACTCCCACGCACCCTCTAGGACCCTGCTGAGGGTGTAGAGCCGGTCCAGTGTTCCACGACCAGGACGAAAACCACATTGCTCCCCTTGAATCTGAGGTTCAACTATCCGATGGACCCTCCTCTCCAGAACCCCTGAATAGACCTTACCAGGGAGGCTTAAGTGTGTGATCCCTCTATAGTTGGAACACACTCTGCCTCCCCCTTTTTTGAATAGGGGAACCACCACCCCAGTCTGCCAATCCAAGGGAACTGCCCCTGATGTCCATGCAATATTGTAGAGTCACGTAAGCCAACACAACCCCACAACATCCAGAGCCCTAAGGAACTCCAGGTGAATCTCATCTACCCCTGGGGCCCTGCCACCGAGGAGTTTTTTAACCACCTAGGTGACCTCAGCACCAGAGATTGGAGAGCCCAAACAAAAGTCCTCGGGCTTTGTTTCCTCAGTGGAAGATGTGCCAGTGGGATTGAGGAGGTCTTCGAAGTATTCTGCCCACCAACTCACTACATCCCGAGTTGATATCAGTAGTGTGCCACCCCCATTATAAATGGTGTTGGCATACTGCTTTCCCCCAACTGAGACGTCGGATAGTGGACCAGAATCGCCTCGAAGCTGTACGGAATTCATTCTCCATGGCCTCTCCGAACTCCTCCCATGCTCGAGTTTTTGCCTCAGAAACCACCGGGTTGCATGCCGTTTGGACTGCCGGTACCCATCAGCTACTTCCGAGGTCCCACAGGCCAAAAAGGCCCAATAGGACCCCTTCTTCAGCCTAGACATGCATCTTCAGCCTGACAGCATCCCTTACCGCTGGTGTCCACCACCGGGTTCGAGGATTGCCACCACGACAGGCACCAACAACCTTGCGGCCACAGTTCCGGTAAGCCGCCTCGACAATAGAGGCGTGGAACATGGCCCACTCGGACTCAATGTCCCCCGACTCCCTCGGAGCGTGTTCAAAGCTATCCTGGAGGTGGGAGTTAAAGCTCCGTCTTACGGGAGACTCTGCCAGACATTCCCAGCAAACTCTCACAATAGGTTTGGGTCTGCCAGGTCTGACCGGCATCCTCCCCCACCATTGGAGCCAACTCACCACCAGGTAGTGGTCAGTTGACAGCTCCGCCCCTCCCTTCACCCGAGTGTCCAAGACATGCGGCCGCAGATCAGATGAGACGACAACAAAGTCAATCATTGAACTGCGACCTAGGGTGTCCTAGTGCCAAGAGCACATATGGAAACCCTTATGCTTGAACATGGTGTTCGTTATGGACAATTCATGATGAGCACAAAATTCCAATAACAGAACAGCACTCGGGTTCAGATCCGGGGGCGTTCCTCCAAACCACACCCCTCCAGGTCTCACTGTCATTGCCCACGTGAGCATTGAAGTCCCCCAGTAGAATTACCCCCTCCAAGGACTCCAAACCGGGTGGGTAATCTGAGCTGCCGTTTGGCGCCGTATAGGAAGAAACAACAGTCAGAACCCATCCCTCCAGACGTATGCGGAGGGAGGTGTTGTGAAATAAAATTTATTTTTGTCTTCGTGTTTTCATTTCTGTAGAATGATAAAGATTTATTAAAAAGACACAGGTACAGGTTAAACAGAGAATTGTGATCATGAACACAGTTCTGTCCTAATGCTACTCAAATGACCATTGTGTCTGTCCTGGCCTCTCTGGTTCTGCATGTTTGCTTAGCCAGAGAGGGATCAGAACAGCTTAATCTATGTGTGGTGGCCTGTGTGGATCAGGTCAGGTACAAAATGCATCCATTCCCTGAACCTGTTTTATTTGATGGATCTAAAAGTGTGTAGATTTATAATGTTGTGTAAGCTACTTTAAGACAAAATAAGACATGATTGCATAAACATTTGTAAAACAGTTAATACCTGGATTATAAAACACTTGTGTATTAATAGTGGTGTACTAGTGTGGCATTACTCATGCCTTGAGAGCATGAATAAATTAAACAAGTTAGTCAGCAACGCCACCCTGGGAATTTCATCCAGAGAATTTACTTTAAGGCCACGCAGGTTCGCTTTGCACTGATTAAAACATCCGGGAGCACTCTTTCATATCATGATAATTTATTTACAGTGAGCTTAAAACATCTTAAAAAAACATCCTTTAATTATGTAAATCATGTGTATCATACCAATTAAATAGACAAAACCCAAAAACCCTTTAAACCCCAAGACACTCAATTACAATAAATACAATGCATTCAGGTTTGCAACAAATATACGGTTCACCATTCCACCGGTGTGGTACTCGCGTTACACCACAGCGACAAGCAGCTGGGCTGCACTGACGTCACACTTGCAGCGCCACTGCAAGGGGAACAGTTGACGACACCACAGTCCGTGTTTCAATCACTCGTGCAGAGCTTCCCCAAACGGAGTCGCCAAGGACTCAGAGTGGACCTCGGAAGATAAATCAGCAGTCTCCGGAAACAGAGCAGCAGTGGTCCCGATGTGGGTGGGGGACCTGCCAGCTTCACAACCACGTACACACACACACACACACCCGCAGCATGAGGGAGCGGAGAAGCGCAGCACCGTGGCGTTTTACCCCGTGAAGGAATCAACACCGGCCCGCACCACGCTCAGCGATGGGTTGCCTTGCACGACCAACACCCACAGCCATGCAGCAGGAGCAGGAAGACAAAACAGTCTGACTGAATGCGGCAGCTGCCTATATACCACGCCCACTTTATCAACTAGACGTTCGCACCAGGAACCCATCAGCCTAATCAGGCATCTCTCTCTACTGCTACACTAGTTTAAATCAGATTAACATATAGAACTGTGTAACATATAGAACTATGCTGAGGCTAGCCTGTATAAATAAAGGTTGAATGAATGAATGAATATTATCATTCCCTCTTAAAACGCAACTCTATAAGCTGAAACAAGCAATGGAAAATTCCTGTTTTTAAGATAGAAGCTTCTGGTAGTTGAGGAGAGGCAACAGTCTCTGAAACAAAACTCCTCTTATCAGTTGAGAAGCAGGCAACACCCTACAAGAAAACAAAACACCCTACAAGAGAACAAAGCAAAACTGCTCTTATTGGTTAAAGCAGGCAACACCCTACAAGAAAACAAAGCAGAACTTCTCTCATTGGTTGAGAGTAGGAAACACCCCACAGAAAGAGTATAAAAGTATAGGTTTCCCTCCTCCATCAGACAACGCAGGAAGAAGCCACGAGGGAGTAACTTTCAGGTTGTATGGCCTTGTCTCCTTGAATGCGCATTCATGTTCTCTTTGTTTTATCTCTCTTTCTCTCTCTCTCTCTCTCTCTCTCTCTCTCTGTCTTCTCATTTGGATCATATATATGGCTTATAAAATATAACAAATGTATTCTGTGACTTTTAAACTTATGAATAATTAAAACTGGTTTTGGAACTTTAAAGTGCGCGTCTGTCATTTTTCAGTGTATCTCTTTTCTATCCAAAGTGAAACCAAACAACGAGCTCTGGGCGAATAAAGAGCAACGCCGACAATTTTGGAGGTTCCACCGAGATTGGTTGCACGCGGACAGGAAGGGACAGCACGAGTCCAGAACACTGATCAGTGACCGGTCACCTCAACAAAAAAGGTAGGCAGATTCCTGTTTAAACGAAATCTGTGATTGGAATTTTATAGGCAAATTTAAACTCAGTGTGTTGGACTCCAAAATAAGGAAATAAAACGAGTAAGTGTATGTATACGTAAAGTAAAATAATAATACCCAAGTCCCAGGTAAAAACACGCAGTGGTCGCGCCTCCCAAAAGCCGACGGGCTTCTGGAACAGAGGGATTCGGGGTTTTAGGATAAATAAATAATTTATCCGCCGCTGTTTCCTGTAACTCTGAAGACCAAGTTAAACTGTAAACTTGCTAGGTTAGTGGCTAGCTTAAAACAGTGACAATTTAGACTTACTTATAATTTGAGACTAAATAAGTAAAGTGCGGGACTGGGGTGAGAGTTTGAAATAAACGCGCTAACATTCGCTGATAAAATAATCCGATAAGAGTTCCAAACTTGGACCAGTTAAATAAAATAGAATAAATTAGTCACAGAATACTAAATCTTTTTCATGTTCTAAATTAATGAGGTTTCTTACGTGAGGAGTCAACACACATACCAATCTTATTTTACCCTCAAAAGGTTCTAAAAAAATTTTTTTTTTCATTGCTGAAGTTTTCTGGTGTCAGAGTCTCGCGTGACTGTTGGGTTGGTCCGTCTTACATGTTGTCTGTCCTGTGAATCATAAGGTCAGCGCAAGCTGGTCTGTCTTGTATGTTGTTTGTCCCGTTGAAAAATAAGGTCAACGTGTGTGTGTGAGAAAAAGAAAGAGAAAAGTTCCGGAGTGGTACACGGGGAAAAGAATCAGGGGGCTGACTCGCCATAAGGAACGCTCAGTCTTTCTGACCCTTCCAGTGTGGAAGGCACCCGTGTATTCACTGAGTCCTGGTTCCTGTGACAATAAAGAGTAATAGGGTGTGGTGTGTGCATGCTTAACTGTGAGAATGGACCAAGACATAAAAACTGAGATGGAAGGCAGCTTTAGCCAGAAGTGCGAGAGCGCATCATTTAAACCCATAGAAGAACAAAAAAAGATTTTAATACAAGCGATAACCATATCAATGCAGGACCGAAAACAGGAAAAACAGCTTTTAAAGAAAATAGAAGAAATAAATGACAAAACGGGCAAAAGTAACGTGGTGAGTTTAATTTGGGAAAAAATAAGGAAGTGTAAGGAAGAAATAGAAGGTTTCGAGAAACAAAAGAAGGAAGCCAACGCCCTAAAAAAGGGGAAATATCGAAAATTGTTGATCAACGTTAGTTTGTGGTTGTGTTTAAATGCTCAAAATCTAGTGTTTCTTATGAACACCGCAGAGTGTGTGAACTCTTATGAACTCTGATAAAGAAGACCGTGACATAAAAAAACAATGGAGACTAGCTGGCGCTAATTTTAGCTGTTGTACTAGTTACAGTACGATGTTTTAGACACGGTGTACTTTTGCTGCAAATAATAATGTTGTGCATCAAAGGTATTTATAAAATAATGTGTACTTGTGAATGAGTATCATGGGCAGCAGTATTTATTTTGCACTGGGTCATCTGTTTAACAGATCAACAAAGTGAAAACAAGTACAGTATGCTTGTTTGTAAGGTGATTAAAATGTGTTGTTCTTTTTTTATTTCCATGAGGCGTTCCACATCCAATCTGAGCCGTGCTTCACAGACATCAAGCATCAAGGAGACGTGTAGACATGTCACTTTGGAGGTGACATATGAGAGCTGATTCACCAGGTACATGTATTCATGTTTTATTTATTACTTTTGTACCCTACCCTCTGTCTGCAGGTATTAATATTATTAATTATGTTTTTATTATTTTATTTATTACTTTTATTATGGCGGACATTTATATAAAAAAAGTTTTAAAAAAGTTTATGCAACATTAATTCTTGTTTATTTGTTCATTGCTACCTGTCCCAACATTTTGGGGATTTGTTGACACTGTGAAATTTTGAATCAACATCTTTCTCCATTAAAATGTTACATTTACTCAGATTAAACTTTTGATCTTTTCTCTTTTCAGGACTGCAAATATCCAGGGTCGGGATGGAGTGAGGGAAGTCGACCGCTGCATCGTGTCCCAGATTTGTCCTCATGCATGAGGGAAAAAATAAATAAACAAATTGATTACAAAAACTAGTTGTCTATGATTCATTTTATTAACAGTAAGTTACTTCAAAACAACAAAAGGTTCTGAAAACACATGGGACACCACCCCAGCTCCTCTGTTTGGACGCAGTGGACAGCAGAACGAGGAGTCCCAACCACCTTCAGGATGCCCCACCTTCCAGCCAGAAACGAACACCAGGGTCTCAGCTGTACCAACATTGTCGTGGATGCAGGTCTCAGGAGATGAAGCTCTGGCCGAGACTCTGCATCATCTTCTTGGGTTAAAGTAATCCTGGCTGCAATTACTCTGTGTGGCTGCTGGGTGCTTTGAGTCATCACAGTTATCTGAAAAGAACATTTTAAAGGATACACAGTACATGTATTGTTAAATTTATTGCAATTGGTTTGGTTTGCATTAAGAAATATTTTCTCATTAATCTTATCAGCTGTGCTGTGCCCAGTTTTGATTAGCTGACACATAGCTTAAACAAATACTGTATACATGTCCTA
>JBBPBX010079122.1:0-12857 GCA_038048925.1 Garcialebias charrua
GAAGGAAAGTCACAGATACAAGGCGTTTCCTAACATTCAGTGTTAGACATGATCTGTTTCTGAAAAAGAAACCCAGTTTAACTTTCAGTTTCTTCACTAGGTTTTCCACGTGGAGTTTAAAAGAGAGATGTGAATCGATCAGGATACCCAGATATTTATAGGAATCAACAAACTCAATAGGGACACCATTTGAAGATAAAATCAGAGGAGGATCTGCTGGAACCGCCTTCCTATTTGAAAAAAACATCCCTTTTGTTTTATCAGCATTTAGGACAAGTTTGAGACGGAACAAATCTGACTGGATGATGTCAAAAGCGGATTGCAGTAACTGGAAAGCCTTAGCTACTGTTTTAGCTCGGCAGTAAACAACTGTATCATCAGCATAGAAATGTAAGGATGCATCAGGGATGCAGTGACCTACATTAGCTATGTAGATTGTAAAGAGAGTTGGTCCTAAAACTGAGCCTTGTGGTACACCATTTTTAACTGTTAAATAGCTGGAAGAAGTACCGTTATGTTGAACACATTGCCTCCGATTGGAAAGATAGTTAGAAAACCAACCGATGGTGTGATCAGAGAAACCGATTTCTGAGAGCTTATGACACAGGATGTTATGATCCACAGTGTCAAAAGCTTTAGACAGGTCTAAGAAAAGTGCAGCACAATAGTCCTTAGCATCCAATGCTTCAACAACATCATTCAGAACCTTCAGAGAAGCAGTTGTTGTGCTGTGTTTTTTCCTGAAACCAGATTGATGAAGAGGTAAGATGTTAAATGAGTCCAGATAATTTTTGATCTGAGAGTTTATCAGTTTTTCTAGAACCTTGGCTAAGATGCAGAGTTTAGAGATCGGTCGATAATTGTTCAGTGAGGTGGGGTCACCTCCCTTCAGCAAAGGAAGAACAAAGGCTGTTTTCCAAGCATCCGGAATGGTGTTTTGGCTTATGGACAGATTAAAGATGTGGGTCACAGGGACTGTGATGATATGAGCAGCCAGCCTTAAGAAATAAGGTGGAAGTTCATCTGGACCTGCAGATTTTTTAGGATCAAGATCATTTAACAGTTTATTTACCTCACTGACTGAGAACGGAGAAAAAGAGAAGGTGTGATTAACAGATGGTTGACTTGTAGGAGGGATTTGATTTGTAGAAGTTTGATTATTAGATAAAGTGCCCAGCTAGCAAGCAAATGTTCAGATTACGTTCCGTGAACGTCGTCTAAAGGTCGAATGTCGAATGTTCAGGACCCAACGTTGTCTGAACGTTGCCTCAACGTTAACCCTGAACGTTAACGCTGAACGGTAACTCACTGTAAGAAAAAAAATTGGTGTAATTTCATTCAATTAGTTCTTACACCTTTGAAACTTTAATGGTTGTTATTATTTATGACCAAATCTCTATTTTTGTTTTGTTACAAAAAGTGTGCACTTCTGACATTGTCTGAACATTGCCTGAACATTGTCTGAACATTGTCTGAACATTGCCTGAACATTGTCTGAACATTGTCTGAACATTGCCTGAACATTGTCTGAACATTGTCTGAACATTGCCTGAACATTGTCTGAACATTGTCTGAACATTGCCTGAACATTGTCTGAACATTGCCTGAACATTGCCTGAACATTGTCTGAACATTGTCTGAACATTGTCTGAACATTGTCTGAACATTGTCTGAACATTGTCTGAACATTGTCTGAACATTGTTTGAACATTATCTGAACGTTGTCTGAACGTTTCCTGAACGTTAACGCTGAACGTTCACTCACTGTAAGAAAAAAAAATTGGTGTAATTTCATTCACTTATTTCTTACATCTTTGACACTTTAATGGTTGTTATTATTTATGACCAAATCTCTATTTTTGTTTTGTTACAAAAGGTGTGCACTTCTGACATTGTCTGAACATTGTCTGAACGTTCACTATGAACATTCACTTGACATGACAATCATGTTTACTGTGACTTCTTTAATCAGTCTTTATATCTTCAATAGAGCAATGGGCCCACGTACGAGACCCCCACTCATATGGGTTCTTTATCTATAACCATAATTACATGGTTGTTATTGTCACCAGATCTCTATTTTTGTCTTGTTATAAAAAGTTTGCCCTTCTGATTTTCACTGTAAACTATCAATTGCTGTGAAAAACAAATGTTTGCTGTGATCATTTAATCAGTTTTTTTTATATTTAAAAGCTATGGTTATTGTCACCAAATCTTTATTTTTGTCTTGATATGAAGTGCACTGACGTTTTCTGAATGTTTGCTTACTGTGAGAAAAAAGAAAACCAGTGGCAAATTTTTATTTAATTAGTTTTTTTAATCTTTAAAACTTTAATGGTCATTAATTATTATCACCAAATCTCTATTTTTGTTTTGAAGTGCACTTCTAATGTTGTCTGAATGTTGTCTGAACGTTCACTCTAGACATTCAATGTGAAAAAACATGTTTGGTGTGATTTAATTTAAAGAGTATACAGTAGTACAAACATAATGGTTGTTATTATTTATCACCAAATCTCTATTTCTGCGTTGTTGTAAAAAACTGTACACTTCTGTTAGTTAGATGTTTAAGAGAGGGTTTAGGGCCCTCTATTCTCCCACAGTACTTCTCTCAGTTAAACTCTGGAACCAGCTAGAGTACTTCTCTGGTGCCAGAAAATGGCTTCCATTAACTCCTGTTTATCCCCCCAGAAGCAAAACCTTGTTGTTCTGGTGGTTTGATTGAACACTGTGACAGTTGAGGGTGGGCAATCACAACCCCCACTGTTGGTTGGAGGCCCTTTCATTGGCCCTTTGATTTCTCCCAGGATGCCTTGTGGTGAAGGTTTCCCATCATTGCCACCATTTTACTTTGTTTGGTTCAAAACAGAGGAGCACCGCCCTGCAGCTGGATCTTGATGCTTGAACCAAATCCAAATCCCTGGTCAGCAGATACCAACAAGAAAGGTAAGGGCTTGAGGCCTTATGCTCCTAACCCCAGTTGAATAATGAAGGTTTGTGTTTGCTCATTAAATTATTCTGAATTAATTATAATTTATAAGCTGCTTCCAAGTTACACCAAGACAGGTTTAAGGCTTTTGAACTGCAACTTCAGATGTTTTACTTAATTTCAGAGTTAGCTAGCCTCAAAAATATTTGAGTTTTGCTTCTAAAGCTAAAACTTTCTCCAGTGAGCAGCTGTTTCCTCAGCATCAGTTCTAGATGTTCTGTAACCGTCAGACTGTGGTTCTGCTGGAACTTTAAAACAGAACGCAGCTCACCCCGTCATTCCCGTCTCTCTGTTTCATCGGGTTTGGGTTTAGGAGTCCTATGACGGTGCCTGAATCCCTCTTCCAGTGCTCGTGGTCGCCGAACAGGAAGAGAGAAACGAACACGTCCAGGTTGTGGAGGTCACTTACGCAGCGACTCTCAACAGATCAACTGACAAGAACTACATAAACTCTGAGACCGGTGAGTGTTTAAAGCAAACACAAAGCTTCTGAACGGTTTGAACCATACAGATAGAAAGAGTTCACTCAGCTGGATAAGGTGAAGAAACTTGAAGACGTTCAAGTGGAAAGATTATTTTTACTTTTTTAACCTTTTTTACTACAGACTTGAGACTTGAACTGTTGTCCCTCCCCCCATCCCCCAATGCTGTTATTGCATGAGCACCCTGTGAGTCATCAAGGCCTCTAATGACCGTCAGGCTGATGTTCCTCATTTGCATGTGAACAAACTGTTTTGATTGACATTGTTAAACCTGTTTGTCCTATGTGGAGGAACTGAAACTGAGGCCCTGTTTACACGGACACTGTGTGGGGGAAACGCAACTTTTGGGTATGTTAATTAGGTGAAAAGTTTTGCGTTGACACTGTCGAATTCTGTGGATACGACTCTCTCCCCCTCCACCCCCCGTCCTCATGATTTCACTGTAGTTACCATGCTGGGCCTTTAGATGGCGCTGTGATTTTTGGAACCTTCACTACTGCGCATGCGCTGCCTGAGGTAAACAGAGCAGCTGCCTCGTCTGTTTTCCTCTCTGGCTAAAATCAGCTAACTACAAGTTGTTGTCAACAAGTTAACAACAAGTTAAAGCTGGAATTTGGATAAGAGTCAACAGATTTGAGTCAGTGGGACCCGCTTCATCTAACAAGCTGCACTGAGCCTGTGGACCAGAACCGCTGAGTGGACTGTGGACCAGAACCGCTCAGTGGACTGTGGACCAGAACCGGACTTTACGCCGTGATAAACAGCTGACTTACAGCAGGTAAATCAACATTCTTAATATAATGTGTGCTTGTGTTTACTTTGATCACACAACAACGGAGTTTTTATTTATTTATTTATTTCTGCCAGGTGGAGAAGCTGTCGTTCCAACAGGCTGATGGTTCGGCGGTTCTGATGGGTCCAGATGAATACAGCAAGAGTCCAGTTCATTAACGTAGTTACAGTTCGGTTCACGTGTTTTAATAGTGTGTTCAGTTTAATTCTCAGTGTTTGTGTTTAAACTTTGGTGCTGAATAAATAAATAAATAAAAAATAAACCTGTGTCTTCATTTTCACAGCACGTTACGCACTGTTTAAAAAATGTAACGAGTCCAGATAGATACTGTACAGTTCAGATAAATTTACATCTCCCACGCCAACATAAATACTGTTTATTATTGTTAAACTGTTATATTTTGCAACGTGACACGTGAAATGTCACTGTCCGCGCGTGCGGGCTGCGCGCATGTGGTTGACACAAAAGCTCCACGGGAGATGTTTACATTATCAGCGGGGGGTCAGCGAAAAACTTCCACCTTGAGAGCAGGGTCAGAAAAGTATCGGTGTCATCGAGGGGGGCCAGCAGCGTCGTGTAGGCGATAAGCAAAGTCGCAAAGAGAAAGTAGCGGTTACACTCAAAATACGCGCCGTGTAAACTGGCCCTGAGGCTTCTAAAAAACTCTCATTGACAATGGCAAAAAGAAAACATTTATTCTGTTCCTAAATCTACTCTTTGGAGACGAACTCATCTTGCTGCCAAGCGGAAATTTAAGTGTTTAGATGATGACCAAGATGATTCTCAAGATTTTGTTAAAAATTCTCCTGCATTTCAGCATGAAGTCATTGCCATGCATAGTGAACACAGTGAATCACTTGAAAGTTCTGACTCTCTTCATGATGATGGCACCAATGAACCATGCAGAAACTGT
This sequence comes from Garcialebias charrua, assembly GCA_038048925.1. NCBI lineage: Eukaryota > Metazoa > Chordata > Actinopteri > Cyprinodontiformes > Rivulidae > Garcialebias > Garcialebias charrua. The sequence continues at coordinate 5,178 of JBBPBX010079122.1, forward strand.
AGATATTCCTGTAAATGGGTCCTTTTCAGATGATGATCATGGCAGTATTCATTCAGACCATCATGCCAATCATTCTTATGATTTTCCCTCTGAATTGGATGTTCACATTTCACATAACTCTGAACTTGAACCAGATCGCTCAACAGATTGTTCTTCCTTACTGACGGTGAACAAGCCACCTATCAACATTTGCTGGGATGGATGTTTTTTTATTATTTATTAATCCAGTTATAGGGGAGACCCCAGCAATGTGCATTTTCCAGATTGCCTTTGCATATGACTAATTACTCTTTTTTGTTTTTGTTTGTTTTTTTGCAAATGCAGATGGAATCATGAATGGGGATTCTGCGGCAAGAGAGGATTTTATAAGGACTCATGCTGCAGAGCATTTAAAACATGCAAAAAGGGTAGAGGACATGCGCTCACACTGGACAATTAAAACGTGTCACAAAGAAGTGGAGGTGGGGCTTTCACACTGGACATTTAATGCACCACAAAGAAGTGGACACTGGACATTTAATGCACCACAAGAAGTGGAGGTGGAGGGTCACACAGGACATTTAAAATGTGCCACAAAGAAGTGGAGGACACGGGCTCACACAGAACTGAGGAACACATTTTTTGGGGGGAGAGATGCAAATACAGGTGCTGGTCATAAAATTAGAATATGAAAAAGTTTATTTATTTCAGTAATTCCATTCAAAAAGTAAAACTTGTATATTATATTCATTCACACAGACTGATATATTTAAAAAAAAATTCTTAATGTTGATGATTATAACTGACAACTAATGAAAAGCCCAAATTCATTACCGGTAACAGAAAATTACATTACTTGAGATAAAAAATTAAAAAAAGGATTTTTATAGATGTTGGCCAACTGAAAAGTATGAACATGGTACCATGGTCCTTGCAAAAGGACCCCCAACTAAGTATTCAAAGATGTACATATTGTACATTTCATGTTCATAGTTCTCAGTTGGCCAACATTTATAAACATTTTTTTTAATTAATCTCAAGTAATAGTCTAATTTTCTGAGGTACTAAATTTAGGGTTGTCATTAGTTGTTGGTTTTAATTATCAGCATTAAAAGAAATAAACTTGAAATCAGTTTAATGAAAGTTTCACTTTTTGAATGGAATTACTGAAATAAATCAACTTATTTAAAATATTATGACCAGCACACTTTTTAAACATATTTGTGGTGGGACTGTAATTTTATATAGCTTTCATATTTCTCGTGTTACTGCCAGTGTTGCAGCTATAAATCCAAAAGAAAAATGAAGGCATGTTAATAAAAAACAAAAACAAATTAATGTTAAGTACAGACCAAAGCTATGTGAGCTGTGTACTTTTAGATTTGTTTGTGTACTGGTACATTTTGTTTTGCCACCAGTTGATAAGCTCCCTCCAATGTAATTCTAAAGCTTTTGTTTTTTAAAGGTACCAAAGGTGGACTTTTCCATTTTATGTGTTATGCTGTTCTGTTAATCCTTTAATTTATGTTAAAGAGGATAAAGGAAAAATGTAAGGAGTGATTTGTAAACCTTAAACCAACGGTTTCCACCATGTTTCCTGCTGCACAATGGATGGTCAAATGTGGTTCCTAGCTTTGTTTGCCTCAACGCAGTTTTGAAGTAGATGCATTATATTTTTCATATGCATAGCATGCCATGTACAGATTCTTTTTGTACCTATTTTTGTACCTATTTTGTTACAACTGATGCCAGTTATGCATTTTTTTATTCATATACGGATTTGTTTTATATTATGATACTGATGCCTTTATGTGTAATAAACTGATTCTTTTATCATAACTTTCGACTCTGTTATTTTTAATGTTAGTACTGTAGAATTAATTCATAGCCAAGAGTTATTTGCACAACTACATATCATCATGATTCCACTAATAAATCTCAATTTAAAACTGTGGATTGGGAACTTGAAAAGTTTGTGTTGTCTGAACGTTGAAGGGACAGTTTCTGAACATTCAGGGGACGTTTCTGAACATTCAGGGGACGTTTCTGAACATTCAGGGGACGTTCTCTGAACGTTTTATGGAGTTTCATTTGGACGTTCAGTGAACGTTTTCTGCAAACGTTCAGAGGACGTTGATGACAACGTTCAGAGGACGTTGTCTGAACGTTCAGGGGACAGTTTCTGAACATTCAGGGGACGTTCTCTGAACGTTCGGGGGACAGTTTCTGAACATTCAGGGGACGTTCTCTGAACGTTTTATGGAGTTTCATTTGGACGTTCAGTGAACGTTTTCTGCAAACGTTCAGAGGACGTTGATGACAACGTTCAGAGGACATTGTCTGAACGTTCAATGTTAGCTGGGTGGCTGATTTTCCATTTGTAACTGTATCAAATAATGAACTAGAAGCAACAAAATGTTTATTGAAACAGTTCAGGATCTCGTGCTTATTTGACACAGGAACAGAGTCAACAAGAAATTGTGATGGGAGGTCAGATGATTGGGGGGTGCCTGAGAGAGATTTAATGGTTTTCCAGAATTTTTTAGGATCGTTTAGATTTTTGGAGGTCTGAGATAAGAAGTAGTTACGTTTTGCGGCTTTGATGGCAGTTGTGCATTTATTCCTTAGCTGCCGAAATTTCAACCAATCAGTGTCTGAGTGTGATTTTCTTGCTGCGGCCCAAAGATGATCTCTCCAGTGCAGGAGATCAGCTAGTTCAGGAGTAAACCAGGGGCTGTCACGGCCCTTTATCCTGAACTGCCGGAAAGGAGCGTGTTTGTTTACAAAGTAAATGAAACTATCATGAAAATAGTTCCAAGCGGTGTTCACGTCATTGATTTGTAGGATACGTTGCCAGTCAAAGTGGGATAGATCCCAAAGGAATGACTGTTCACTGAAACGTTTCAAATCCCTTTTTTGGATTATTCTGGGCTTAGCAGGTGGAAGTTTAGTAGATCTAAGAGCTGCTATTACGGAATGATCACTCAAAACGTTAGCAAATACACCTATACCAGGAAATTTGTGAGGTGCATTTGTGAAAAACAGATCTAAGGTGGAAGATTTTTCGGGACATTTTATGTTTGGTCTGGTGGGAGAATCGATAAGTTGTGTTAGATTGAGAGATAGGCAACATTCCCTGAATTTATCACAGAGGGGGGTCGACTTATTCCAGTCAATGTTGAAATCTCCTGCCATAACAATCTCATTGTGTTTTAAATTTCCTATGAATTCAGTCAGGGAGGATAGAGCTTCAGGTGTTGCGGAGGGGGGACGATAACAACCTACAACAGTTAAGGGCTGACCTCCTTTCAAACTGATGTTCACAGCTAAAGCCTCAAACTGGTTTGCGATTGTTTTTTTAGACGCAATCCTGGCAGCCAAAGAGTCTCTGATGTAAATAGCGACTCCACCTCCCTTTTTATTACGATCACAACGATAGATCTTAAATTCATTGATTGCCAGGTCATTTTTCAAAACAGAATTTTTGAGCCAAGTTTCAGAGATAACGATCACATCTGCCCCAGAAGAAGTGATTAGGATTTTCAGTTCATCAAGTTTTTTTAGAAGGCTACGAGCGTTTACATGCAGAAAACGGAGACCTGAAATATTTTTAAACTCATTAGGTGTACAGTAGTTAGTGATTGGCCCTGGGTTGGGCTGAATCCCTGAGATCATTAACAACAATAATATCAGACATTTACTTGACTTCTTTGTCACTGATGTGTAATTACAGGAGTTAACAGTGTGACATTTTGCCCCCATAATTGAACCATGTGAAACATTAATGAAGACACGATCATTCAGAACCCAAAAACAATGAAAGCTACAGTGATGGGCAGTTCCTGATGTGTTGATAAGATTCAGTGATTCCAGGTAGTCTGAGAACTGAAAATAATGACAGTAATATGAATGATGCAGAAAAGTCTCAGACCATAAAGCGTCACAAAATAAGTGGGCAAATAGTTCCGTTGTGGAGGCACAACTGCAGTTTGTGTGAGGGGGGATCCAGTCTCCTTGAGAATATGAATGGATGTGGCCAGGGTGAACACAAGCTGGATCCAGAATCAACGGAAAGAAACAAACAATTTGTAGCAAACAGCAGAGTGAGCTGCCAGAAAGGCCTCCTGAAATTAAGGGCATGGTTAAAGCCTGTTTCAAGTCAGTAAAGGGAAGGGACAACAGCGTGAACAGCACCAACAACGCAGCTCCTGATCCGCAGCGATACACGTCACACTCTGCTCGTCTGATCCAGAAACAGCTCACAACAGTGTGAAACAGGCACCAATGATGATCCTGTTCCTCCGCGCTTCACTCTCTGCTCGTCTGATCCAGAAACAGCTCACAACAGTGTGAAACAGGCACCAATGATGATCCTGTTCCTCCGCGCTTCACTCTCTGCTCGTCTGATCCACAAACAGCTCACAGCAGTATGAAATAGGCACCGAAACAATGATGATTCTGATCCTTTGCGCTTCACATCCCGTCACTGTGCTTCATGTCCTCTCTGCTGTCTGAGCCCGTTGGATGTTTTCAACAAAAATGACTGTTTTCTCCAACTGAGGCTCTTTAAAGAGTTATCTACAGCAAGTAAGATATTTGTTGTTGAGGCACTGGTTTCTCAAAAAATGAGGCTCTTTAAAGAGTTATCTACAGCAGGTAAGATATTTGTTATTGAGAAACTGGATTCTGCAAAATGAGGCTCTTTAACGAGTTATCAACAGCAGGTAAGATATTTATTATGTGGCTGTTCCCTCTTCAGCCCAAAAAAGCCACTTCCAAGAATAAATGAAAAAGAATAAAAAAAATTTAAAAAAAAACAGCAAGTCTCAATGGAGGGGGTGAAGCTTTCAGCTTCAATTGATCCTCAGCTCGGTTCAGTTGTGCTTACCCAGTCCTGCTCCCATCCAGATCAGCGGCACTTGAAAGCAGCCGCGCGCAGCCGCGCGTCTCTCCAGCTGAGCACAGAGCGCGGTTCCCACCGGCTCCCACCGCGGTCCCACGGAGCGGAGATGTACAGACCCTCCTCTTTGGGTAACGGGTCACAGTTGAGAACGGCTTTAATGCAAACAAAGTCCCCCACAGCCAACTCGGTTTTTGTTCTGGTCCAGGTTCGGCCAGGTACACCCCCCCCAAACCACGAGGTCAATCAAACAAAAGGCAGCAGAAAAAATCAGTGAAATTCCTTCCGTGCGATTCTTGTTTGAAACCAGGTAGAACCACAGTTCAGAAAGGGTCCAGAAAGGGAGGAGGGGAAAAAAACAAAACACAGAGGCTACGTGGGGTAGTCTCCCAGCTCGACGACTCACCTGGCCGGCAGGAAGCGCCCAGAGTGACCGGTGGTTGCAACAGCCGGTCCAGGACCGAAATAAAAAAATTGTACGGTCCCGTGCGGCTCCCTGAGTCACTAACACCGTATTCGGTAGGAAGATGGACCAACTTTAGTCCAATTCGAAAAACGGGTCAGTTTGATGTTAAAAAAACTCAGAGAGCCAGAGGGAAAAGCGTCCATCAGCTCCGCCGGAACCGGAAATAAAATGAACAGCGTTTTTTATTTCTGTCTCTGTAGAGCAGACTTGACTGGTCGTGAAGGACTTGTCGCGAACACACAGCTACAATGAGTTTCTCTTCCATAGTACACGACTTCGCGGGTTTTTTCTTTGTCCCGCAAACAATACGTCACACAGTTGCGCAATACCCGTCCCCTTGTTTCCACGTCACACAGCGGACTCTCCCCCTCCTCCCCCCCGACTCTCCCTGATTGGTTGACACACCAACCAATCAGGGAGAGTTGAACGGCGTTTGAACGTTTGAACCACGAAAACTTCAGCTAAATCAAGGCGTGCTTTGGAGGCTGAAGCGGGTTCACGTGCACGGAAAACGCTTTCCAGCACGCTCAACACGCACGTGACGTGACGCCCGATGCCAGGAGGCGCCTGGAGGCGCGTCCCCCATTGACTTTGCATGTAAGCTGGACGCTCCTGCTGTTGAAACGCTGTTAAGGCTGAGTTAGACTTTCGCTTTGGTCCGCAGGCTGGAGCGCGCGCGCCGCGCGTGCACTCAGCCGTGCGGCAAAAGGAGTTTATAGTTTCGCCTCTGTATTTATGGTTGACGCACGGCGGCGCATGGCAAAGTGCTGTTCTTTTACGGACCAGCAGGAGGCAGTACCCTCTAAAACCTGTGCATATGTTGCAAGAAAGGTGTAGAAGAAGAAATCTACCGTAGAAGAAGAACTGTTTGACGTCACACAACAAAAACAAATAGCTTTCTGCTCGCGTGCTGAACTGTTGTCTTTATTTGCGGTTTAATGCATGGAGTCAGCGGAGGAGAAAGCGATCACGTGACTTTTGGCGAAAAAACAAAAGAAAAGTCCGACTCCAGATCAGGAATGAAGGATAATTTAATACATTTTGTGTCACAAAACATTCCTCCATGCGTCGCGACTCCGTCTCCACGACCACAGCGGCGCAAACAGCTGCAGGCTCCGGCGTGAAGAGGGTGAAGGCTGTCGGTGAGTACCTGTCAATCAAATCGTAGCGCCCACCGCGCGCGCAGGGCTTGCGGAGTTTCAAAAATTCAGAGGTGCACGGCACGCGCTAATCCCCTGCGCGGGGCCAACGCGCAGGGACGGGGACTGAGAAATTGCGTCACTTTTGGAGCGCGCACCCTCGCGCGCTGCGCGTCGCGTCAAGTATGAATCTAGCTTTAGGTGTGAATGTACCATTAGTGTTTTGCTGCTGTTGAGTTTCATCTAGAGCTAATCTTTTGTTGTTTTTATCTTTTAGTCAGCCTTTTAATAATTTTAGCTTTTAGCTATCCTCATTCATTTTAGCTTTTATCTAGTGTTTTGCTGCTATTACTTTTTTAAGCTACTGGTATTGTTCTGCTTATTTACTTGTAAATACTTGGTTTAAGTTTCTTCAGATCATATGGGTAAAGCCGTTCATCACAATTGCAGGAAATGCTTTTCGTCTAGGTTTGCTTAATTTATCCACATGATTAATGTGTTGTAGCCAAACTGAGGAAGATATTAAAACAACAACCATTAACTAACCTTAAGCTTTTATTTTACATTGTTGCATAAAAGACGAGGATAAACAGATGTTCCTATCAGTAATGAGACTTTTTTATTACAGTGTTTCCTCTTTTTCAAGTGCTGTTAAAGCAGCATAATCTGTCGATACAAAAGCACTTCTCCTTGTTTGTCCTCCACTGAACAGAAGCCAAAGTGTCCTGCTGGAGTTTAGCTATAAAATATGGTTAGAAACCAAAAGGAATCATCACTTAGGTGAAAGAGGTTATTGTACATCCCTCAAGTGTTCTTGCCTCATATCTCTCAAGTGGTTTCCTTTAATTTATGCCATCCAGCCATTCAGGCTTGTTTTGTTCAGTGGTTTCTCTCTGCTCTGGTCAGGCACTCGGCCCATTGTGACTCGGACGGTGAAGGCCCCCACAACCAAAGCTGCTCCACCTACAGGAAACCTACAGAAACTGCCCATCTGCGACAAGTGTGGGAACAGGATTGTGTGAGGGAAAATGGAATCATGTGTGGCTCATGTTAGGGCAGAACGTGCATCAGTATGTTCATAAAATAAGATAAAATGTTCCGGTGCATCTCAGTTTAATGTATTAGAAACAAACATCTCATGTGATGTGTTAGCATTTAGCATGAGTACTAAGAAAATTACACACCAAAACAAGGAA
>JBBPBX010079124.1:0-16460 GCA_038048925.1 Garcialebias charrua
GTGTTTATTTTTATTTTATTTTATTTATTCATGAGTCTAACAGCCTCAGGGTAGAAGCTGTTCCTCAGTCTAGTGGTTCTACACTTGATGCTCCTCAACCTCCGTCCTGAGGGGAGTGGGGCAAAGAGTGAGTGTGCTGGATGAGTGAGGTCTTTCATGATGCAGGTGGCTCTTTTCCTGCATCTGGAGGTGTAAATGTCTGTGATGGTGGGGAGACTGACTCCAACAGACTTCTGTGCAGCCTTCACCACTCTCTGTAGAGCTTTCCTCTCTTCAACTGTGCAGCCTCCATGCCACACGTTGATGCTGGAGCACAGGATGCTCTCCACTGCACACCTGTAGAAGGAGGTGAGGACTGGGCTGCTCAGACCAGCTCGTCTCAGCCGTCTGAGGAAGTAGAGTCTCTGATGACCTTTCTTGATCAGGCTGGTGGTGTTGTTGCTCCAGCTGAGGTTATCATTCATGTGTACACCCAAGTATTTGTAGCTGGAGACCACTTCCACTGCAGACCCACCTATTTTCAGTGGGGCGTGGGTGTGTTTGTTCCTTCTGAAGTCCACAATCATCTCCTTTGTCTTCTTCACATTCATGTGAAGATTATTCTCTTTGCACCAGCTCTCCAGGTGTTCCACCTCCTGTCTGTAGCTGGACTCATCATTGTTTGTGATGCATCCCACCACCGCTGTATCATCTGCAAACTTAACAATATGACAGCCTGGAAGTGTGGCTGTACAATCATATGTGAGCAGAGTGAACAGAAGGGGGCTCAGCACACATCCCTGAGGAGAGCCAGTGCTGAGGGTTATGGTGGAGGAGGAGAAGTTGTGGATCTTCACGGACTGTGGTCTGTCTGTTAAGAAGTCTAGTACCCAGTTACAAATAGAGGGGCTTAGTCCAAGTGTAGATAGTTTGTCTATCAGAGTTTGGGGGATCATGGTGTTGAAGGCAGATGTGAAGTCCACAAAGAGCAGACGCACGTATGAGTCCTTCTGATCCAGGTGGGTGAGAGCAGTGTGGACCACGGAAGAAATGGCGTCCTCTGTTGATCGGTTCTCACGGTATGCGTATTGATGAGGGTCCTCATTGATGTTGACGGTTGCCTTGATGTGGGACATGACCAGTTTCTCAAAACATTTAGCGACTATCGGGGTGAGGGCCACCGGTCTATAGTCATTCAGACCAGTCACTGTGGAGCTCTTTGGGACTGGGATGATGGTCGCGGTCTTCAGGCAGGTGGGAACTGACTCCAGTGCAAGTGAGGTGGTGAAGATGTCAGCCAGCACCTCACAGAGCTGGTCCGCACATTCCTTCAGAACTTTCCCTGGGATGTTGTCTGGTCCGGTTGCTTTATGAGGATTAATCTTTCTGAGACTGCCTCTCACTTCTGCTGCGGACACCCTGAGATGCTCTTCATCTGGTGATGAGGTGAGTCTGGTGCTAGCTGGTCTGTTTGGATCATCAAAACGTGCATAAAACTTATTGAGGGCATCAGGCAGAGATGGGTCCCTGGGGCATTGTTTGTTCTTGCCTTTGTAATCTGTTATGCATTTAATACCCTTCCACATGCTCCGTGGGTCTTGTGAGGTGAACTGTCCCTCGATCCTCTGTGCATACGTGGCCTTGGCCTTCTTAATGCCATCCTTCAGTTCATTCCTGCTCTTTCTCAGCTCCACTTTATCTCCTGACTTGAATGCAGTGTCTCTGGCTGCTAGCAAGGCGTGAACTTCTTTATTTAACCAGGGTTTCCGGTTCGGGTAGGATTTCACATATTTTTTTATGGATACATTTTCAGAGCATGTACTGATGTAACCCAGGACTGAGGAAGCGTACAGTTCCATGTCCACTGAACTTCCATCAGTGGCTGCTTCTCTGAAAACAGACCAGTTTGTCCTCTCAAAACAGTCTCTCAACATGGGGGAACTATCTTGAGGCCAGATTGTTATTTCTCTTTGTTCCGGCTTTGGCGCCTGAGTGGAGGGAGTTCTCTTGGCGCCAGAATCAGAGACTCGTGGTCTGAAGCTCCGAGCGGTGGGCGTGTCTTCGCTGTGTATGCTCCTTTTACATTTGTGAAGACTTGGTCGAGCGTTTTATCTCCTCTCGTAGCTGTGAAGACGTTCTTATTGAAGGCTGGCATGGAGACTTGAAGATCAACGTGATTGACGTCCCCGCAAACAATGAAAAGCCCCTCAGGATATTTACACTGCAGCGAGGTATAAACACAGAACTTCGCAGCGCAGAGACAGGACATGTAGAGGAGGCGGAGCATTCCAGACATTCCAGACCAGCGCTGACAGACATGAGGAAATCACGAGCGAATTAAATCATGTCCAAACGTTGCTTAGTGAACCTCTGCTGATTTCTGCTGGATTTTGTGTTGTAGGACTAGCGCTCCATGGTTTTATTTTATTTTATTAGAAGGTTTTATTAACATAAACACAGAATATCGCAGCGGCTCTGAGCAGACAGCAGCCGGGGGCGGAGCAGATCCCACGTTCAGCAGAAGCACGGACTGTGGCTCCTCTGAGCCATAGCTCTGAGGGAAGGGAGCAGAATGCTTTTCTGCGCTGAAAATATTTCTAAGTCCCAGAGTGTTCAAGAAACTGCATATCCTAGCTTTAAGTAGCATTAATCTACAATGACTCTTCAAAGATTGAGATTTTTTAACAAAATGAACAGCCTGTTGGCATAGTTAATTAAATCCATTTAAGTCTTCAACTAACATTAATCAAAACCTCTTTTGGCTGGGAGTGTTCAGAAAACAATCACAACTTCAATAACAACAAAAGTAGCAATCAAGCAACTAGAAAACAACGTTTCACTACATCAAACTCACTCTGTCGTCAGATTCCAACGTGTCACACACAAGAAAAACAGTTCTTAGCTTTATAACCGATGTCAATTAAATCCTGCAGATTTAAACGGTTGTTAAGGTTAGTTTTTTTTGTTGTGGGTTTTATACTTAGCGTTTCTAAGTTCTAGTTGGAATGGTTTCTTTTTGCAACTAATATAGTTTAAACTGTTTAGTTTATTTACTATCTTGTGCTTGGACGACCTTATTTTCCCATTAAGTCATTGAGTTTAACTTTGTCATTTGTGGGGTTATTGAAATCTTTGTCCTTGACATGGGCATGACCTAACAACACCCCCCTGTGGTCATCGGGGACCACGCACACAGGTGAGGACGTCCGTCCATGGGCACGAGTTAGGATGCCATTGTTTAGTTTAAGCTGTTTGCACAGTTTATTGGGAACCTTGTACAGGAACCCTATAGGTTTTGGCCAACGTATCTCTATACGTTTACCTCTTTCTGTGTAATTCAGGTGTGTCACAACTGTCGGCCCAGTCGCAGGTGTGTCTGACTGTTCAGACTGCGACAGGTCACTGTCGTTGTGGCGTGTGTCTTCCCACTTCATGACTGAGGAGGGGCTCTTTGAGTCTGTAAGAACTATGTCATTTCTGAGTAGTTCTAGACTCAAATGCTCTTGAACAAAGGTTTCATCGAAAGCTTGGCTGATTGCCGAATTACCTGTCCCAGAGGACAGTACAGTGTCTTTGGTGTGGGATCCTTGGACCTCCACACCTTCTTCTACCTGTGGTAGGTAATGCGAGTTTGCCCCCCTTTTGTCTGATGAGGGGTCCTCGAAATCTGCAACAATGATGTCCAAGTGACTGTCAGCGTTTGGTTGGCTGGCAGCAGTGGTGGGCAACGCTAATTAAAAAAATAGTTCCACAATTTCTAAAACGCTTATTAATTTTTTTAGGTCCACAATTTCAAAAGCACAAATGTCTTATGAAAATTAGGGGAAGCTAATCTAATCCGCTATTTATATATTTATATATTATATATATATATATTTATATATAGCCGGCAGCGTTATGCAAAATTTGCACTACACTGCCAACTGAAAAGTAACAAAAATGATCCTAAAAGGATGAAATTACAAAAATCAAAGGATTTATTTAATACTTTACGTACATATATTCTATTCGGCCACGAAATTAACAAAAAATAGAATGAACTTTTAATCCCTAAAACCACTTTTAAATCTCAAATACACGGGTGTGTCGCCACCGCATTTATACATAAAAGTAACCCAAATAGTAACTAACGACTCACCGTCGAATGGTCGACACAAAACACACAATAAAATACTCCGGCCACGTTAATTTGGCTTGAAACAGCGGGGTTCTCTACGGATTTATCCAAGAAACCCAGCACAACCAACCAGCTGGACACAGAGTTAGCGTCTATAGGTAGTCAACAGATTTAATGAAAAGTAACTAAAATACATAAAAATAACGACTCACCGTCGAATGGTCATCACAAAACACACAATAAAATCATCCGGCCACGTTAATTTGGCTTGAAACAGCGGGGTTCTCTACGGATTTATCCAAGAAACCCAGCACAACCAACCAGCTGGACACAGAGTTAGCGTCTATAGGTAGTCAACAGATTTAATGAAAAGTAACTAAAATACATAAAAATAACGACTCACCGTCGAATGGTCATCACAAAACACACAATAAAATCATCCGGCCACGTTAATTTGGCTTGAAACAGCGGGGTTCTCTACGGATTTATGAAGAGACCGAGCGCAGCCAGCTAGCCACAGAATTAGCCCCTGAGTTCAACTCTAACCCGGAAGATGTCAAGATGGAATAGTCCATTTTTAGTAGGGGGATAAAGAAATCGACCATTTTTTTATTGCGTATTTAATGATCGTTTTCATCGTAACTATAATTATTTTTATGTTAAATGTAGATTAACAAGCAGGATCAATGTTAGGAATGTAGGTGACTGGCCGGGGCGCGGCGGGGCCGGGGCCCCATGCTGATGGGATCCCCAGGCAACGGCATCATTTACCTACATGGTAGATCCGAGTCTGTTCTCCGCTCTGCCCCCCCTCCCCCCTCCAACCCTTCCTCCTCTCTGCTCTTTATGGTGGGGAAAAAGGTAAAACAAGCAGCATAAGAGCTTGTAAATAAGTTTATTGGTTTTTACTGATAGATAATTAGTTATTAGCGGTACTGAATTTTAAATAAAAATAGCACAAATCCGCTTATGAATTATAAAAGTTAGTTAATCCACAAAAACGCTGACAAAAAGTTTAGGTCCACTGTAAGCGGATTAGCGCTTTAGCGCTCCCTAGCGGTCTGGCGCCCACCACTGGCTGGCAGCATCAAGACCTTCAGGACGTTGTTGACTTTCAGCAATGTGTTTGCTGTCAGCATCCTTGGCAATGTTGACGTTTTTGTTGTCAACTGTGTGCTCTGAGTTTTAAAGACAGTGTTGCACATCGCTTCACCAGGTTGAACAATGTTGTTAGTGTCATTATCAATGATAATGCCACCCATTGTATGAGATTGGTCAGCCTCTGTAACATTCAAATCATTTAACAAACTACTTACTTCCTCTGTCTCTTCCGAGCGCAGAGGTGTTGTGCCTTTTATCTGGAGCTTCTGTGACTCTTTGCACGTCTCGAACTGTTCTGCTCGAGGTGTAGGGGCAGGAGGGCCGCTTCTCAGGGGTTCCTGTTGGGACCAACCATTGTTTAATGGGTATCGACGCCCATACATCAACTTCTTTCGAAGTTCACCCACTGTTAGACCTAGGTCTAAACCCATTTGGTTCGATCTGAACCATCTTGGTACATCTAGAGAGCGAACACCTACCTTTTGTGGTTCTTTGCACGTCTCAGATTTTTCAATCTGAGGTGCACGAGGAGTAGAACTCCCTTTGACCCGATTTGAGTCACTGTTCCAGCTGGCAGCAACATTCTGTTGTTTGTTATTATGAAAATCCTGTTTATCCTCGCACTCTGTAGAAGAGGGAACCTCTTCTATTTTCTGCGAGAGGGATTTGACCTTTTGACCTGAGCACACCTTTGAGGGTGTTCTGCTTTGTGTGAACACATCAAAAACCTTCACAGTGTATTGTTTTATTTCGTCTAAGGTACACTCTTTGAAATCAACCGTGAGGCGTACACACCTGCTTAGCTTAGGCCAAAGATTAGCACTGAAAAGACGTTTAAACTGTTCATCCCCCTCCATGCCTGGTACACGTATGTCACCTGAATAGGCATGGACAAGCCTGTTAAAGAAAGACAGTGGATGTTCACCTGATTTTTGAAAAACATTTGCAACAGCTGAGTAGGCACCACGCTCTGAGACAGAATGTCTCACTGTGTGAGGTACAGGGGCAGGACCTTGGCTCCACCTAACCCATCTTGGGACACATTCAGGTGTTGCACCGTTTTGGACTTCCATCTTTGTAATGATTTTTTGTGAAAAATCAAGCAAGATGGTTCGATTTTACAGTGTGCATATAAATCCTTACTTTTAATGTTGCAGTGAGTGATCCATACAAATGCTTATAAAAGTGATCTGACTAAAATGCAAAGTTTCACTGTAAAACGTTCCCAGGAATCTGCTACATCATGCCTCAAACATATGTGAAACTGTTTCCACTGCATTCGACAGCTATCTGGAGAGAAAAAGGCTTTGTTATTTCAAATAATCCTTGTATTTAAAATAAACTGGAGTGTCTGTGTGCACAGCATAACATTCACAATGTTACATTAAACAAAAATCAGTGATTTTTATTAAGTTGTTGTGCAGTGACATGTCCATATGTTCCGCTATCTTTGTTTTGATTTTTTGTGAAAAATCACGACAAAAGATGCATCTTGTCTGTTATTTCAAACGTTTCGTTTAAAATAAACTGGAAAGCCAGTGTGCACAGAATTATAATAAAAGTGTTAAGTTTTATCACAATGCAGACATGTCTGCATTAATTCTGTGAAACTGTTCTGCTATCAACATTTGATTTTATGTGAAAATCAAATTAAAGGATGCTGTGTGTTCAACATTTCAAACTGTACTCTATTTAAAAAAAGGAAAGTTGAAATGTGGACAGAATTACATAAAAACCGTAGTTTTTAAAGTAGCCAGCAGATGGGGGTGCAACGCTGATATGCTTTAATCCCAGCGACTGCAGTTTCTCTTTCTGACCGCTATAGAGGCGTTGTCACCCGTGAGCGTAGCCGTAGCCGTTACCTCACGAAAAGCACCCAACAACACGTACCAAAAGCACCTTACAGAAAGAGTTAGAGCCTTTACGTGATAATCGCTAGAACTACGTTCTTATAAGCGACAACTCGATGTGACTAACGCCGTTTAGAACAGGTACTGTGATTTTTAAACTTTTTCTTAAAAGAAAATAGTCGGTCCCCCAGACCAGTTGCAGCTTCCGGTGTCACGTGACCGCAGGTCACATGGCGTTCGGTAGTCTTACACCAACTGTATCAAAACACCATTTAACATCTCAAAAACACAGCGTGCAACAGGTTTTCAAAGATATTAACGGACAATCAAGCGTAAAGCTTGTGCACTCTGGTAGCTGAAGTGAAAACAGACGAGGAGCGGGCCGTCCTACCCTGCTTGCGTCACCACTTACAGCGTAACCGACTAATCACATCGAAGACAAAACATGTAGTTCTTAACCCAAGCGCTCATGGGTAATGTAGTTTTCTATACCTCACGTCCCTCTACGTCACACACGGTGACGAGCCGTTCAAACGTTCACGGACCTCAAAGTCAGTCGGATTTTAGCGTCGAACAGACTTTTTTAACGCCCTAAAACACCTATAAATTCATTTCTTTCATTCATTCATTCATTCAACCTTTATTTATACAGGCTAGCCTCGTTGAGTCACGGGGACTCATTTACAAGAGGGACCTGTCTCACTCACACTAAACAACCATCCACTCTCACACTCACACCTAGGGTCAATTTAGAGTCACCAATCAGCCTATATCCCCACGGTTAACCCCACGGTTAAGCAGTCTTCGACGATTTACACGCATAGAAACGAAACAAAACAGAAAACTGTTAGAAATGTGTGCACAAAATGAAACCTGACAACCAGAGTCTATCAGAACCAACGAATTTGAACACAACACAAAATGGACCAATCACAGCGCTGTATGCAGCCTTAGCAACAGAAATGCTACCATAACTCGCTCCAAAATCCTGAAACTTTTTTCTCAAAATAAACGCTTAACATCCCACAGAAAAATTCTGTTAACGTACCAAATCACATACAGGCCAGTATCCGAGTCTACCAGAGGAAGATAGCACTTCTAACTGTTGAAAAACAACGGAGTCTTCGTCGGAACCGGACAGTTTCCGGTCCAGTTCAGAAGAAGAGACGGTTCGCTGAACACCCTCTAACAACGTTGTAACAGAAATAGGCACCACAGATCCCCAGCAAAATGTGAAAACAGCGCACAACAGTAATCCGCAATGTTAGAAGATGAAGAGTGGTGGATTGGGGTGACACGGCGGTCACCGCAACGATTTATGCAGCTTTGCGACACGGTATGAAACGTCTCACAAACACAGACACAAATTCATCACCAGCAGCTTCAAACAGGCGTTTAAAATTCAAACAAAAATAATCCCAACGTGAAATTACTGTACAATGCAGCTATAGCAATTCCCAGAAACCCCCAAGCCAGAACTATTTATCAAGTCCAGAAACAAGGATAAAGTTACACCAACATACCATAACAATAGACCACACAAAAACAACTTAAATCCGTTCAGAGGACGTACGAGCCACGAAAATGTAGTCTCATCTCCTCGAACAACAAGAAAGACATGCGGCTTTCAAGATGGACGCAAACCAGTTGTTAGCTTAAATATCCTGACTCTTAACAACTTAATAAAGACCTTCCACAACATCGCAAAAATCTGAAACGTATGGCGACAATATGCAACAGGTCCACAGAGCTTCCTCAGTGAAAAACAGCTATTTTACTCGTTGAAACAACGAACACGAGTCCAAACTTATCAGAACCGAGCCGGCACAGAACCGTCTTAGACAGAGCTGACAACACGTTTCAGAGCAGGACAATGTGATCTATTGCTGTCTAAAATGTAGCATACCACACACAAGAAGTTTGCAAATGCAATTTTAGCTCTCAGCAATGACACGGCGGTCATTACAAGGATTTGTACATCAGTTTGTGCAATCACGTGAACCGGACCGGGACAGAACCACACAAAACCTTAACAAATCTTCACCAAAAGCACCAACTAACGTCTTAAAAGTTGATTACAGACAATTTCCCAGCCTCAAATGACAAGACAAGCAGTATAACGCAACGTTTTGAACACTTTTCCAGCCAAAAGAAATAATCTGCCAGAGTCTAAAAATTGGACAAAATATGCAAACATGTTAATGAGCACAGAAATATCAATTATAATCTTTCAGACACCGGTACTAGGCCACCAATATGTAATAACATATTGCATATGTGTGTAATTAAGCACTTACGGGCCCACCAATATGTAATAACATATTGCATATACCCCAAGATTGTGTAGTGAAACACGTGCGGGCACCATTATGTAAGGAATATGAAGATAGGTCAGATTATGAAGGTCATTTAAATGACTTATCTATTTTTATATGTAAATTTGGCAGGGTTTAGACTGACAGAAGATACATCAATAATTTCCGGGTTTTCATCTTTTTCAGATTAATATCAATAAATCTGTGACTCAATGAAGAAATGTAATTGACAGGAGACGTTATTATGTTGACCTACCAAAGGTAGAATCATTTAATAACAAAATTATCAAATTACAAATCAAAACTTATTTACATAGATTGATCGGTGCTACGCGTCGCTTGCACTGCCTTTTGCAACGACTCAGTGCACACAGTTGACAACAACAACGTCAACTCTGACAAAGATGCTGACAGCAAACAAATTGCTGATAATAAACATCCTGAAGGTCATGAGGCAGACAGCCATCATGATGCTGACAGCAACGAAGATTACACAGACAGAGTCACACGTAAACAGAAGCGTGTGCTTAAACCTGAATGGTTTCTGTGTAACTTTATCAATAGGGGGGTGGCTAAGAAAGCTTACCTGCCACTCACACTGGAAGGGGTCCTAGAGCGAGAAGCACTCCTGGTTTGCGGCTCCGACGTGTCTATCATGTCAGCCTAACTGTTTGAGGAGCTAAGGACCGCCGTTAACGATGTTGACAGGCAAATACCCTTTGTGAAGTACACTTATGGTGCGCTACATGGCCCCGCAAGGTCGAGAACAACCCTAATAGCCATGGATCACATGCAGATTGGCGAAATGTCACTATACCACCCGGTATATGTGTCTGAACTTGACTCACTCCAGACTCCATTTTTGGTTGGCCAAGATTAGTAGGAGCCAAGATGGTGTAGTGGTTAGGGCGTTTGACTTTGGACCCGAAGGACGTGGGTTCGCGTCCCGTCCACTACACATCTTGGGGTGTCTATGAGTGCACACCTATTTCTCCAGCTCCCCGAGCGCCTTCTATGGCTGCTCACTGCACCACCTGGTAGGTGGTTGGGTTAAATGCAGAGACGAATTTCGTCTGTGTATGGGAAACATACGCAGATGACAAGATTAGACAATTATTATTATTATTATTATTTTATAAACCGCTTCGACGCAATTATAAATTATGGTGATCAGACAATGTGGGCCACAGTGAGCAATCCACTGCCAATGGAGGTGCCTCCACAAGGTCACTGTCTAACAGCAGGTACTGCTGTGGTCAAAGGGGATTCCCCAACCGAGACCACAAGCCCGGTAAGTGAACCTTCACATACAGGTGAGACAGAGGAGACTCAACAATTGGACCAGACTCTGGCCCTTCACGAGAACCTCCTCTGCGAGCTGACACCTTCAGCACTCACTGAACACTACCTACCACCGGTAGAAGAAGGTGTGGAGATCCAAGGGTCCCACAGCGATGAAGCTGTACTGTCCACTGGGACAGGTAATTCGGCAATCAACCAAGCTTTCAGTGAAATCTTGGTTCAAGGGCATCTGAGTCCTGAAAGTGACAGTCTACAACACGCTGACAGTCACTTGGACTTCATTGTTACAGATTTTGAGGACCCCTCCTCAAACAAAAGGGGGGCGAACTCTCACTATCTACCACAGGTAGAAGACGGTGTGGAGGTCCAAGGGTCCCACACCGAGGACGCTGTACTGTCCTCTGGGACAGGTAATTCGGCTATCAGTCAAGCTTTCGATGAAACCTTGGTTCAAAAGCTTTTGCGTCTAGATCTACTCGGAGATGAAATAGTTCTGACAGACTCAAAGAGCACCTCTTCAGTCATGAAGTGGGAAGACATACATCACAACGACAGAGACACGCCTGCGACGGCGCCGACAGTTGTGACACACCTGAATTACGCAGAAAGAGGTAAACGTACAGAGATACGTTGGCCGAAACCTGTAAGGTTCCTGTACAAGGTTCCCAATAAACTGCGCGAACAGCTTAAACTAAACAATGGCATCCTAACTCGTGCCCATGGACGGACGTCCACACCCGTGTGCGTGGTCCCTCATGACCACAGGGGGGTGATGTTAGGTCATGCCCATGTCAAGGACAAAGATTTCAATAACCCCACAAACGACAAAGATCTCGCAAACTCAAAGACTTCATGGGAAAACAAGGTCGTCCAAGCACAGGATAGTAAATAAACTAAACAGTTTAAACTATTCTAGTTGCGAAAAGAAACCGTTCCAACTAGAACTTAGAAACGCTAAGCATAAAACCCACAACAAAAACTAACCTTAACAACCGTTTAAATCTGCAGGATTTAATTGACATCGGTTATAAGCTAAGAATCTGTTTTTCTTGTGTGTGACACGTTGGAATCTGACGACCAGAGTGAGTTTGTTGTAGTGAAACGTTGTTTTTAGTTGCTTGATTGCTACTTTTGTTGTTATTGAAGTTGTTATTGTTTTCTGAACACTCCCAGCCAAAAGAGGTTTTGATTAATGTAAGTTGAAGACTTAAATGGATTTAACTATGCCAACATGCTGTTCATTTTGTTAAAGATCTCAATCTTTGAAAAGTCATTGTAGATTAATACTACTTAAGGTACTATAATCTACACTGATCTCCCAATCATTTAGATAGAACCGATTCGATCGTTTCTATTCTAGATCTATTCATTTTGATGAGTCTCGCCATAGACTTCAAAATTTATAGGGAATACCAAATCTTGCGTCGTTCGTCTAAAAGACAACAGACATTTAGACCAAACTAGATTTCATTTTTTTATTTTAGTTTAACCTAAACTAAATAATGAATGGAGGAATAGTTTGAAAGAAGAGGCCTTCGTTACAGAAGCCCTCCACATTTCTATAGGTATAGATCCCTATATCTGATTTTTACAGCATTGATCCACCCCTTAATTGGTAATTGTAGCTGATCTAATCCATGATAGCTTACATACCAGGTGCATATAGGTAAGGCTTAATGTAGAATCCCAATCATAAGCCCACCTAAAACCACATAATTGCATGACACATTGAACCAGGGTGGCACCGACTGGAAGCCATCCAGCCTGCAACCTTCGATGTGGGGACCTGCTACTCCAACGTTGGTCTTCAACCTTCATCCAAGGGCCGCCTCCTCTGCTTCAATCGAGGGATCCCCTCTACATGCTGATTAAAATCCATTCTTGCTGATAAAATCAATAACCCCAATCGATGTGGAATTACCGCTGTGGATTATAAGACTTTGTTTCCAAGGGATCACAGACTCAGTTTTCCATGGGTTAACAGACTATGTTTCCAAAGGTTTGAAAGCTTGCCGCAATGGGATTACCTACAAACAGTATGGAATTTCCAAAACATTATGGGAGTATAATTTTGAACTTTTTTTTGACTTTTTTTCCACTTGCTGGATTACATAGAGGTCAGAGACATTCGGTGGTATCCTTTCGTGTTGGAACTCATCTCCAAGGACAGGCGATGATTTTCAAAAAGGGGGACTGTAGAGATATAGCACCCTCATGTCCATATTGGAGTTGGACCTTTTCGCATCTCTCTGAACTCTGGGTGTTGCACCTTCTTGGGGCTCTCAAGGAGACAAGTGGACACTATTTTTGTTACAATTATTTTGAATTAATGGACACCAATTGATCAGATTGAACTGTCTTTTTGATGTGTGTTAATTCAGAATTGATCAACAGTATACTTTTGTCATTTAATGATGATCTGTTACTTGCATGAGTTTGACCTTCTGCTGGTTTATTCTTCATTACAAGCAGGCTTTAATATTATGGCACAGTTCAGGGTAAACTTTTAACTTGCAACTTCCTTTTGTGTGGTCTGTGAAGTTAGCCATAATATTCTCTGTGCTCACAAGCAGCCATCTGGCCGCTTATGTAAACAGTTTTCCTGATGTCCTTCAGAGACCTTCTGCCTACGGGATGAAAAATCCATCCGTTATTTTGTTAAACCAACCAATAAGCCATTCAGGAGGTGGCAAACTCCACCCTCCATGTAAAGTCTTACTTCCGTTTTGACTTTAGTGTCGAAGGAGAGAACTTTCTACCAACTGGTTTTCTCCTCTGGAAAAAGCTGGAAACGTCCTGGTCATTATGTCAATTAGACCCACGTCTCAGCTGGAGTCACGGCAAAGCCTCGCCGTGTCTCAACAACACTCATTTCTGAAAGAATTTGTTTTCTGAAGTTTTATTTTGAAAGTCAGTCAGGAGCTGGCTCTGTTCCTGCCGGAAAAAGCGCTCTTCTGCTCGTCTGTCAGCAATACACGTGCGGAAGTTAACTGGACGTCAAACTGGACAACACAGTCCGTTGGTGTCCACAAACTTCGTTGCTCTTATCTCCAGAGAAGTATCTTCACCAGGTAACGAGGCGTTGATTGTATGCTGCACGGGTCAGAGAAGTCTAGCTGGATCTGTTCTGGAAAGTGTCACCCTGTCTTTTCAAAATAATTAACTTCCGTTAAACTTAGCTTTCATTTCTCACTTCTTCCTCCTTATTCTTATTTTTCTTAAGCCATTAATCTGTCAAGTAAATGTGCCAACAGTAAGTTAAACGCTAACTGTCTCTTTGTTTTTAATTTGAATTCTTGTCAAAGTAGTTAGTGAATCAGAGCTAATATCGATACAAATGTTTAATGTACTTTTATGATTATTTCAATAAAAGGTCTATTTTCTGGTGGACCAACATAAGTTGAAGTCTCTCGTGAAATTACATTTTGTCTAGTCACAGTAAAAACAATTTAATACCGGAAAAAGGGTGAACTCGCAAATGAATTTGAGTCACATCAAGTCTGCTCCAACTTCTCTAAAATATAGGTAAGTCAGTAAACTGACCTATAAGTCCTATATTATTACATTAATAGTGGCCTATAAGTGTTTAAATACCTTATACTGCCAATATTATTACAGTTTCCTATAACTAACTTTTCAGCAGATTAAAACATCAGAACAACAGAACACAAGTTAATGGGTCTTATATTAACTTATTTCTGTGGCATAAACTTACAGTTTACTTTTAGAAATAAAAATAAGAGGAGAAAGTTTAAAGAGGAAGTTTAAGGATGAAAGGGAAATGGTTGAAGTCTTATCTTGAGATGTTTTAACCAGAGATAGCACATCCTCTGGTCGGTTTCAGCTGGACGTCAGTACCATGATGAAACGACTTTTACCTTTGCGAAGATGATCCTGTCTCGACTCCGGTAAATTAGTCAAGCCATACGCGCATGCCCTGCTGCGTTTTACAGGCGACTTACGTTCATCTTTCCACGGTCTCGTGAGGTCTGCTTTGCCTCACAGAGTAATGCACTCAGGTCCGGTTTGGTTTTCAAGATATAACTCACAGAAAGAGTTCACAGCTTGGAGCTGTGACACTCTAAGGGTTCACAGCTGACGTGCTGTTTGAACCTTTGCTGAAGACGCGGGCCTTTGACTTATGGCCGGACGTCCATCAGCTTGGAGAAAGACGTCTATGCATCTTCCCTTCTTCCAGAGAGCTCACACATCTCAGCTTCTCCCAGAGAACTCTAAAGTTCAGATTGCTCTCTTTCACTCTCCCTCGCTCCAGGAAGTGTCCCTTTAAGAAGGGGGTGTGACGTCAGAGTTTTCTCTCCGTTTCATTGGCTTTTGTGACCAGAATAGGGCGGAGATTTGTTGACGTCAGGTGAAATGTTTTTACACGAGAACTCGTATGTTTCAAGCACGGAGATAAAACAGAAGACTTGCAGGTGTGAAAACAGAGAGTCAGTTTTGAGAACAGATTAATTGTTTTCAAAGAAAGGAGACAGACCGGAGGCAACTTATGCCCTCGACGTTTCACTTTGTTCCCAAAACTCTTCAAACAAATACTAAGATCATTCCGAGTTGTTCTTTTAACTTTGGCATATTTAAAATATACCAGCTTAGTAAGATCATATACATATTAAGAATATACTGTTCATATAGATTACAGGTGATGCGTTGATTCAATTATATGAAGAAGTGAATAATGTTCTAACAGCATAAACCATGCTCAATACAGTATATTGAAGTTATTGTGTTGATTAATTCTGAATTAACACAAATTAAAGAAAGTCTCTTCTGATTTGTGTCTCTAAATACAAAATAAATGTAATAAAATAGTGTCCACTTGTCTCCTTGAGGGCTCAAGAAAAGTGTAACACTCAAAGTTTCAGAGAGATGTGAAAAGGTGTACTTGAAGGTCAAGCATGAGGTGCTGTATCACTACATTTGCAACCTCAGAGCAGTAAGTTCAGGGCATACTTCACATGCCACAGTGAAGTCCTTCACTGAGAGAGCTTTCAGTTCTGTAGTTAGCAAAGCTACCAACTCAGGCTCCTTCACTGGTTCTATGTTTTCTTCAGATAGAAGAGGTAGTCTGGAGAGGCAGTCAGCAGCATGATTTTGTGCACCGGGGCGATACTCCACATCATATGTAAAACACAGGAGTCGGGCTGACCACCTTGCAACACGCATTCCTGCGCGCCCAAGTCCTTTGGTAGCTAGCAGTGTGGTCAGGGCCTGATGATCTGTGCGCAGTGTGAATCTTGTCCCCCACAGTAAAACTCTCCATTTTTCAGCTGCCCACACACAAGCTAACGCTTCTTTTTCCACAATGGAATATTTACGTTCAGCAGGTGTGAGTGAACGTGAAGCAAATGCAATAGTACTTTCTGTCTCATCAGGGTGCATTTGTGTCAGTATGGCTCCTAGACCATAATCTGAAGCATCTGTTGACACGATGGTTGGCAGGGCAGGGTCAAAGGCTGTCAGCGCTGGGTTGTTCACAATGCGTTCCTTAATTGTGTTAAAACTTGACTGTGCAGCTGCAGTCCACTTGAACACATTTTCACGTAGGCAGTCACACGTTGGCTCCACCAGCGATGCGTAATTTTGCACAAATTTTGAATACCATGCAGTGAGTCCCAGGAACGATCGTAGAGTAGTGGCATCATTAGGTGCTGGAGCTTCTGTGATTGCTTTAAGATGATCTTTATTAGGCAGAACACCTTGGGCTGACACTGTATGTCCCAAAAACTGCAAACTTTTTTGGTTGAAATGGCATTTTTCATCATTTAGCTGGAGGCCCGC
>JBBPBX010079126.1:0-16460 GCA_038048925.1 Garcialebias charrua
ATTACAGTTAGAAAAATTAAGTAGAATTATTCATTTTGTGATGTAGTTTGTGTATTACAGTTAGAAAAATTAAGTAGAATTATTCATTTTGTGATGTAGTTTGTGTATTACAGTTAGAAAATTAAGTAGAATTATTCATTTTGTGATGTAGTTTGTGTATTACAGTTAGAAAATTAAGTAGAATTATTCATTTTGTGATGTAGTTTGTGTATTACAGTTAGAAAAATTAAGTAGAATTATTCATTTTGTGATGTAGTTTGTGTATTACAGTTAGAAAATTAAGTAGAATTATTCATTTTGTGATGTAGTTTGTGTATTACAGTTAGGAAAATTAAGTAGAATTATTCATTTTGTGATGTAGTTTGTGTATTACAGTTAGAAAAATTAAGTAGAATTATTCATTCTGTGATGTAGTTTGTGTATTACAGTTAGAAAAATTAAGTAGAATTATTCATTCTGTGATGTAGTTTGAAGGTTATCATTGGTTGAACAAACTGTGAAATAAGGGGCAGATATAATAAGATTTCATCTTCTTTCTGCTCCCTTCATTTTATCCTACTTGTATTCTTGTATCTGATGAAACTGTCTTGTATTGTTCTTTTAAAATGAATGAATAAACATCAATCAATCAATCAATCAAAAGATGGAGTATTTCAGCCCTTACCTACATGACTTGCTGTTACAAAAGTTTTAGCTGATGTGTCCAATCAGCTGATATTTGGTAAATGGGTTCTTTAAAACATTTTTTTTAAATCCGCTGCCAGGAAAAAAACACAGAGGAAGGCCAAAGAGGAGATATGTGGATGCAGTTAGAGAGGACATGAAGGTAGTTGGAGTGAGGACAGAGGATGCAGAGGACAGAGTGAGGTGGAGGAGGATGACTCACTGTGGCGACCCCTGAAAAGGGAAAAGCCGAAAGAAGAAAAATTATTTATTATTTTAAGAGATCGGAAATTAAATTCCTTCGTGCCAACAGGAGAATCAAACTTTAGTGACACATAAAATGAAGCACAAATCATAGATTTAGTTGATAAATTTAATTCAGAGTTGTATTTATTTATTTATTTAATTATTTATTTATTTATTTATTTATTTATTTTGTACATCAATGCCCTTAACATTTGAGCTCGGTAGAAAATAAAGTGATTTTTGTGGAAATTGTTTTCTTTGCCTTAACTACCGTATTTTGAAGCGTTAAACTGCCAGGCTGGACACACAATAGCACAAATCAGAAAGAGAGACCAAAAACAAACTGAAAACATGGCCAAAGCTGTTTATATTATTTTGAATTTGGCACAGTATTTTATCTCTAAAGAGGGAGTGGTGGCACAGAGGTTAAGAAGGTGAGCTTGTGATCGGAAGATCTTCGGTTCAAGCCCCGGTACCGACAACATCAAAAATGTGGGTGGGAAAAGTGAAGCGGTCACACCTGTCTCCACCCTCATATGCCCCACTCTGGGCCCTTGAGCAAGGCCCTTAACCCACACCATCTGCTCCCCCGGGAACCCTAGATATCAGCTCTCTGCTCCACACAGAGGGCTGTGGTAGCTCGGTGGTCTGTGGTTGTGTCAGGAAGGGCATTCATTCGGCATAAAAACAATTGCCAAGTCTTCGTGGTGCGACTAGTTCACTGTGCCGACCCCTGATGAAGGGAGAAGCCGAAAGAAGAAGAAAAATATTTTATCTCTAAAGAGTTTAAAGAAGTTGTGTGTGTGTGGATTGAGTTTAATCAAATTATAGTTTTCAGTTTTGATTAATTAGAAAGTTGGTTTGATGCCTTTTACAGTTATCACAAGCCTTTCAGACGTTTTTGTTTTTGGACGTTTTTTTTTTGGACCTTGACGTTCACTGTTTTGGGTCTGTCCCTTTGTTTTCACACACATTCTTAGGACGCTGGTTTCAGTTGCTGTCAAGCAAACCCCAGGGTGTGCCTATACCAAGGCAGTAAATCAGAAAAGTGCCCTAAAGTTCTGATGGGAGAACAACACTAAGAAAGTTACCGTATTTTTTGGCCTATAAGTCACCATCTTTTTTGCATAATTTGCGTGCCCTGCAACTTATACGCCAAAGCGACATATTTATGGATTTTTTTCCCCATATCTATAAACCAATTTTTGGCTGAGATATAACTGTTTTCATTCATTCTGACATTGAAATCATTAAACACTACCATTTTCAACTGCTAGATGGCACTCCAGTAGTATGGCATGCTGTTGTTTCAGGTAATAGGTAAAAGTGGCTATTATTGACACAAATGGCTTGCCACAGCTGGTCACCTTCGTCCAGCTCGTCTGGAGCAACCGTCAAGTCAGCTTCATTTCACTGCACTGCCCCGGCGAAATGCAGCTAATTTTACCGCTCAAGTGCATTTATTAAGTAAAAGTTCAACTGAGACACAAATAATTGTTTTCAAGTGTTAATCTTGTTCAGTACTTGTTAAAAGTCCTCCCGTGCACGCTCCTGCACCCACCATTTGTCAGCCAATCGATTTTTGGCACAACACCGGCCCATATTTCCGGGTTATCTGCGGTGACGCGTAACAAATGCAACACGTCAGCGGTGATGCATAATAGATGCAACGTATTCATGAATTTTTCCACTTTGTTAGACATATTTGGACTGATGCGACTTATAGGGCGATGTGACGTGTACGGTGGAAAATACAGTAGATAATATCAAAACTTAAAATTTGGGGGGGGGGGGTTACAAATTATCCATAATAACTTTATATAACGTGGTTTGTGTTGTATGGAAGAAAAATCCAACTGTTTTCTGTATGTTAAAGTGAAGGTTCCTCACATGTTCTCCATTTCCATCTTCTACCACACGTACCTGTGGCCGGTCACAGAAGCAGCAAGTCCCCGAGAGAAACTCAGACATCCTTCTCATGAGCAACACTCTCCAGGTCCTCCTGGGGGGCTCTGAGGCGTTCCCATGCCAGAGAAGATACACAATCCCTCCTGGGTCTGGCATCTCCTCCCAGAAACAGTGGAAACCTCCAAAGAGAGACGTCCAGGAGGCATTCTCATCAGATGCTCAAACCACCTCAGCAGTTTCCTTTCAATGCACAGGAGCAGCGACTCTACTCTGAGCTCCGCCCCGATGATGGAGCTCCTCGATGTCTGAGTCCGGCCGCCCTGCAAAGAAGCTCATCTCAACCACTTGTATCTGAGATCTCATTCTTTGGTACATGATCCAAACCTCATGAACCACAGGTGAGGGTTGGAACATTGACAGGCCAGTAAAACACTCAAAGACTCAAGTCTTTCTTCATTAAGACCGACTGAAGCAACGCCCTCATTACCGAGGATGAGGCCTCAATCTGTCGATCCCGCTTCATCCTGCGAGGTTTCTGTTCGTTTGTTCTTCTGCACTCCTTTGTGTTTTTCCTCCTGGAGTCAGCTCCTGTCTCACCTGTCTGTAATCCCAATCACCCCAGGTGTTTCTCATTCTGTCTCATCAGTCTCTATAAAGTCAGTGTCTTTCCATTCCTCCTGTGTCCGGGCGTTGTCATTGTCTGAGCCAAGATGGCTACGCTCAGCCGAGCGGCAGCTTCACAGGCTCCCGGTGAAAGTTTTCCACTTCGACTCCAACTTTTATTTTTTTGAGCCTACGATGCACATCCACGGTACGGGTATGACCACGACACACTAGTGGAGCTTTCTGTGTTGCTGCCTTGCCATCGTGCCATTGTACCAGGTCTGTCGTGGTGGCTGTCTCCATGATCCTCCATCTGCCGGCATGGACCAAACTCTACGGACTTGTTCAGTTTAGCAGGGAAACCTGGATGTTCTTCGTCTGCCAGAACTGGTTCTGGGGAGCAGCTGCTGCGGCCACTGTTACCATCAAGCTGCTGATAGGACCTGCTAACAAGACCTGCTAATGCTGCTAACAAGATCCTCCGTCTGCCTGCACAGACCGAACTCTTCAGACCCGCTTGGCTCCGCGGGGAAACCTTGGATGTTCTCCGTCTACCAGACCTGGTTCTGGAGGGCAGTCTGGAAGGGCAGCTGCTTCAGCCCCTGTTATCATAACGCTACCTGTCAACAAGACCTGCTAACACTGCTAACAACACTACGCTGCTAACCGAACCACACTGCTAACAGTATCAAGCTGCTAACTGGATCATGTTGCTAAGATAACCTCACTGTCATCAGAACCACTCTGCCAATAGGACCAGGCTGCTGTAAATTTGTCTTTTTTTCACTTTTTGTATTTTTGTTGCATGCTTTGTTATAGATGAACCGAACTTCTGAGAATTGTACAATACAATACAACTTTATTTATAAAGCACTTTAAAACAACACCGTTGGCCAAAGTGCTGTAGCCTACACTAACACAAACAAGCCTAAAACTATAAACTCAACAAATACCATAAAAGTGATGAACTACCAGATCAATACAGCAAACAGTAAAAACTATAAAACAACTCAAAAACAGTAAAACCAACATTTCAAGCTGTGTTAAAAGCCAAAGAGAAAAAATGCGTCTTCAGAGCAGATTTAAAAACAGGAAGTGAGTCAGTTTGTCTGACGTGCAAAGGCAGCTCGTTCCACAGTTTAGGGGCAGCGACTGAGAACGCTCGGTCACCTGCTATGTTCACACCGAACGCGTTTTGAGCGGCCAAAAAGCGCGAAACGCCTCAAGGTGGATGCACTGGACGCACTGGTGTTCAGACCAGAACGAGAAGCAGCAGCGGCGGTGGCGGCGGGGTGTGGGAGGAGTTTACAATTCAAAACTTACCCGAAATCCCGATTTCCTCACTGACACTCCGCCAGGCAAGGTCCTTTTTCTTTCTCCTTTCTTGAACTCCTCCATACTTGAACACGAATTTGCGGGTTGTTTCTGTGTCTCACAAACAATACGTCACACTTGCGCAACATTCCGTCCCCTCGTTACCGCGTCACATAGCTGACTCTCCTGGTTGTCAAGACGCGTTGAGCGGCGAAAGTTCAGCTTTTTCAACTCGAGCGGCGGCGGCTGCCGCGGGTACCGCATGCACGGAAAACGCTCTGCCGCCCCTTCTGCGCCGCTCAAAACGGACGTGACGCACGACCCCTAGAGGCGCGTCCCCCATTGACTTTGCATGTAAACCGGCCGCTCCTGCAGCTCAAAACGCGTTCGGTGTGAACGTAGCATCAGCCTCCTGTTGGACTTTGGGACGACCAACAGCAGCTGATCTGCTGACCTCAGAGAGCGTGAGGGAATGTACGGCTGGAGAAGGTCAGACAGATACTGTGGGGCGAGACCACGAAGACATTTGAATACAAACAAAATAACCTTAAAATTAATCCGGAAATGAACTGGGAGCCAGTGTAGTGATTTTAAAACAGGGGTGATGTGCTCTCGTTTCCTGGTACCATTTAAAAGACGAGCAGCAGCATTCTGAACCAGTTGAAGTCGAGTCGGTAATGATTGGCTCAGACCAACGTAAAGTGAATTGCAATAGTCCAGACGAGTTGTGATGAAAGCATGGATTAAAATCTCAAAATGATGCTGTGACAGGAATGGTTTCACCTTGGCCAGTTGTCTCAGGTGATAAAAACTGGACTTGACCACAGATTTAATCTGAGCATCCAGTTTAAAATCACTGTCCAGCCTTACACCCAGGTTAGTTGCTGTCCCAGTCAGATGTTGTGATAGAAGACCCAAATCAGCATGAACTTTGGAACCCTCTGCTTAAATAACAGGACCTCAGCCTTTTTCTCATTAAAATGTAAAAACTGTGCTGCTGTTGTTCGGTGTATTGCTTTGCACTATCAGTGACTAGCGTACAGGTAGTCCCCGACTTACGGCGGTCTCGACTTACAACAATTCGACTTCATAAACGTGCTTTACGAACGCGCTTAGGGGAGCAGGAGGGAAGGGGGAGCTGGAAACAAAACTTAGGGGAGCTTGAAACTTACAGGAGGGAAGGGGGGAGCTGGAAATTAAACTTAGGAAAGCTTGAAACTTACAGGAGGGGGTTTCCACTGACGCGCTCAGTGGAAACTCACAGAGCAGGCAGACCTCTGGACCACACGTGGAAATACAGGAGGAGCGGAGGACAGCTGAGCAACGAGCTAACATGCTAGCAACGAGCTAACATGCTAACAGATGTTGCTGTAAACGCTGTGGACCTCGTGAAGCAAGCTGCAGAGCTCGGAGGTGCACGAGCTAACATGCTAACAGACGGAGGAAGAAATGACCAGCTCCCAGTAAGAAATTAACTCTTTTTCTCCCTTCATTATGGCTCCAAATGTATGTGGTTTTTGATAATTATGTAGGGTAATGTGTTAGGATAGGCTAAGTGCTTGGTAAAATATAGTACTGTACGTATGAGGTGCATGTATGAGGTGCCGTTTGGATGTATTTCCGACTTATGGCGATTTTCGTGTTACGAACGGGCATAGGAACGGAACTCGTTCGTAAGTCGGGGACCACCTGTATATCTTAGATATTTTGTCATCTCGGTTTTGCTGCCCCATCAGCTTTTTGTTTTGTTTATTTAAATAAAAATATTTTTACTTTTACCTTGAAGTCTCCTGTCATCAGTCTGCACGTGCATGTGTTAGCCCATTAACAGCAGAAATATGTCACATCTTACCATCACTTGTGAACAAGATGCCCAGACCTGAGGTGTTTATGTTGTTTTTATATTTACATGATCTAAACTCCTTCTTAAATACTTTATACAGTACAGTATTCTCTATATTCCCCAGTTGCAGGACACCGAGAGCTGTGATTCTTCAGAACGTTTATCACCCGGCCCCATGTCACACACTGTATGTCAGTATTATTAAAGATTCCCCTTTCATCGCAAAATGTTTCAGCCTATAAACGCAACCATATGTTTTTTTTTTGTTCGAGGTCTCTTTCAAGAGCAGACAGAGCGTAAATTTCCTCTCCTCAACAGCTGTAATTTTAACTACAGATCTATTCTAGGGAAAATGACAGGTTTGGTTATGCACAGTTGCTTGCGAGGATACTTGCAGAAATTTGTTCAAGTAGGTTTCAGCTGAGTTGACCCAAGTGAACCCATGTGTGTGTCTTGAGTGAAAGATGATGGTTGGTCGCTGGTGTTCGTGCAAGCTCGTGCAAAAGCATTTTTATTACAGGAGAACGATCTCTTTAGCATGCTATCTTTCAAGTCGTGTGAAGTGAAGTTTGCAAACACAAATCATGTCCTAAATCATCCGATGACATAAACGTGGAGTTAAAACGTGGAACTGCCCGGCCGAGAGCAAACTGCACACTCTGTGGTCCTGGAGCACATTTTCATTGGCTTTCCCATTGGAATAAAGTTTATTTTATAACCGTTGTGACTACTTTAAACCAGAGTGCGTACCAAAATACATAAACGTCTCAGCTGCAGGTTGTTTTACATTAGAAATCATTTGTTGAGTGTGTTGGTGTTGGATTGGGATCGTATGTAATTTGCTCACCACGCTGGTCTTCATTTGTTTCTCTGGATTTTAATATGACAGGTAAATCTTTTAAACTAAATATTTACAGCAAAAAAAAAAACACACACAAAATGATTTCTGATGTCACTGTATGTGGGTCTTTGTTCGAAAAGACTTCTTCTGAAATGAGCTTTTGCCTTTGGGGACAGAGTTTTGTTTAATTTAATCCAGTTTGATTATTTTTGGACAATTCCCAGAATAAGCAGTGTGAGACTGCACAGCGTCACCAAAACTGTAGAAAAAAAATTGTGGAAACAGATTTGGATCTGGATACACACCAAGAGTTAAAACCAACAAACACACAAGCTGCATTCATTCATTCAACCTTTATTTAGACAGATAAGTCACATTGAGCCTCGAAGACTCATTTACAAGTGAGATGTTTATGTTTATGTTTATTAAATTTGTTCTTTTTTTTTTACAAAAGAAACAATACAAGACAATCTCATAAATGATATTGTACAAAATATAAAAAAAGAAAGGTAGCAGAAAAGAAGAATAAATCTTATTATATCTGCCCCTTACTTCCAACAATCAGATTGAACAACAATAATCAACCATGTAAACAATAATAATCTTCAAATCTGCTTAGACAGACAAAAAGTAATGAAATTAGACACATTAGGAAATGGAGGCAAAAAAAATCCTATTAAAATCTTTCTTCTTGCCTGAGAAAAAATCTAATATAAAAAAAAACACCTCGCACAAATAAGCACATAGTGGCGTAGACATTCTGCAGGGGGGGGACACACCAAGAACAATGAGCAATGTTCATAGAAGCTCTCAAGGGCACTGTAAGTCCTGATAAGGATGGAATAATAAGTCAGCTCCCTCAGATGAGATCCGTAAACATTCTCGAGAGATGTCGGGGAATGGCCAAGGTCAACGCTAATGAGGATCCAAGAGTCCTGAAATGATGACAGAATGTTTATTCAGCTGGTTCACTCTGGTTGACGGTGGAAATTCCCCGATGGGCGGGGGTGAGCGTCATATTACATGTCCTCCAGGCATATTCAGATAAAGTGGCCTTCAAGGTCAGCTGGGGGAGCCAGATTCAGATAACACACAATTGTCTTGGGGACAGGCAGAACATAGTGACATCTACCTTGAGTCTGTGTTGGGCCAAAAACGGTTCAGAAATGTCCAAATTACGTGGCCACACCAAATGGAAACGTGCCTGAGTAAAAATCCCCGAGATCTAATCCATTCTGCTCAAGGCAAGTGAGTCTGGGTACACAGGCAAGAACCAAGCCATCACAAAGGCAAGCAGCGTGATCGGGTCCCAATTTGTTGCAGACGACTTCCTTAATTGTAGATAAAACCAGCAACCAGCTGAATCCAAATAGCAGGAACCAGTTATCATAAATCCAATTTAATATGTGTATATGCATGGGGCCCTGTTCTGAACAGTTCGGGTCTATTGAGAGATTCTGTGCTAACCTGGCCTATAGTCTAGATCTGTAAACCACTAACAACCTTTGGGCCTTTATGCAGCAACGCTAGGGCCAAACACATCTTACAGGAATACACATTGACCATGACCACCTGTCTTTAAAAGAGCTAGAGTTCACTTTATCTTTAGAAATGACAGAGTTGTTGTTGTTTTCGTCAAACTTATAAAAAAAGATTATGGGCAGTCGTGATATTGTTAGACGTCATGCAGGACGCACCGTGAACGACTCTCAGCTACCTTCTTCTTTCAGCAGCTCCCCTCTGTGTGGAGCAGAGAGCTGCCATCTAGAGCGTCCAGGGGAGCAGAATGTGGGTGTTAAGGGCCTTGCTCAAGGACCCAGACCCAGAGTGGGGCAAATGAGGGTGGAAGAAGTTGGAGGCAGGTGTGGGTGCTTCACCTTTCCCACCCACATCATCACAGGCTCGCCTTCTCTAACCACTGCACCACCATTCCAGTTAAGACTCTGGCAGCAACGTTTTGGATTTCAACAGTTAATCCATTCATTCATTGGTACATTTTCATCTTTAAATCACTTCTTGGTCTGCTGCCTTCATACATCTCCTCCTACATGACTCTGCGTGAGTGCAGCTACAGCGTGCGCTCTCAGGACATGATTACCTGCAGTGTTCCGTCAGTGAGGACTGAACTTGGAAAAAGGGCCTTCTCCTACTCTGCTCCTGCTTCATGGAATATCTTACAAAAAGATCTGAAGCTCTCGACCTTGACTTCTCTAAATGGTTAAGAATCTGTTGGAATCCTGGCAAAAACCAATGCAGACATGTTCCTGTTTTTGATTTTCTACATCTACCTTATAATGTTTTGCTAGTTTTGATACTTTGTTTAAAAAAAAAATAATTCTCTCATGTTTGTCTATTGTTTATTGTTTAAGGAAATTCTACCATTGCTGTTCATCATTCTTTAGTTTGTAGCAGGTAGCTCTTGTAAATGAGTCCACGAGGCTCAATGGGATTTACCTGACTAAATAAAGGTTGAATGAATTAGTAGATGAACAGCCAACGATTACCTCCTGATCAGTCTTTAAGAAACAACTGATGAAACGAACCGGTATTCATTGGTAGACATCAAAATGATGTAATGAAAAAGTTTGATCCCAAAAAGACATTTATTTAACAAGACATCAACTGTCAGCTTTGAGTTCTTATAGCTAAAGATTCATTAGCAGTCAATACTAGTTGTTTTTCATCACAATGTTTTTTAATAAATGATGTTTGTCACTGACACACCTGCACATGGCAAAACCTGACCGCATTCATTTGTGCATCCCAGATAAATAAATAAAAAGAGCTGCAACCTGAGAGACATTTGAATTGTGACTGACGGCTGAAGTGAGCAGCTGCTGCTGTGCTGCACCTCCGCTCGTCTTTGAGCCGTGATGAAGCAGAGAATCAGAGCTGCACACAGCCAAAAACCCAACCGGCCTTCTCTGTTCTACTCGTGTAAGTGATATGTGCCACATTAATAATGCAGCATCCTTTGCAAACATATTCTGCTCCTTTGCTTTTGTTTTAACGCCCTTCATCCTGATTGTTCGCTTCTCCTGTTTATGTATTACACAGCGTCACAGAGAAAAGAGTGGTGGTCTCATGCTCTGCTCAGAAAGACATTCCAGCATTATCACACTAGCTCTTTTTTTTTCTTTTTCTGTTGGACAGGCCCACACCTCTTTATCAGGCATCATGAGAACAGCTTCGGCTGCTCGGCATCCATCTGCTTCAGATTACAGGCACGGTGTTTGGTTTCCTTCCATCTCTGTGGCCTCGTCAGACCTGGATGGACAAATGGCAAAGACGAACTCAGAAATAAGATGATGTGCAGAAATGGCAGATGCACAGTGCCAAAAGATGCACAAAGAAAGCTTGAAATCAATTTAAACTATAAGATCATCTCATGATGAGAAGGGATGGAGTCGTGGCCTTTTTTGGTCAAAGTTCAGAAATGATAAGAAGTCATGCCCAAAGTACGAGTTGAGAATCACTCTCAGCTGTCAGTCAAAATTGTGGCTTAATATCTGTAAAACTGGATGAGTTTTAGTCAGTAAGGCTACTAGCTGTGCTACAAAGTAAAAGTATAGTCCCGGTAGGACTGGAAAGCGCCTTGCATGGTAGTCTGCCGCTACCAGTGTATGAATGTGTGTAGCACTTTGAGATTTTCACTAATGAAAAGTGCGTTATAAATTGAATTCCTTATTATTATTATTATTATTATTATTATTATTGTTTTAAAAAAGTAGTATTTAAAAAAAATTCCCATTCAACCTTTATTTAAACAGATAAGTCACATTGAGCCTCCAAGACTCATTTAAAAGTGAGACCTGTTTGGACAGACAATAAAAAGTGGTGAAAAATGACACATAGGGTTTGGAGACAAAAAAATACCCCTAACACGCTGTAAAATCTTTGGTTGAAGGTCAACAGTGTGATAATGAAAAAAAAAATTCTCGCACACTAGCACATAATGACGTCGACATTACGTGGGGGTAGGGGGGTCAACGCAAGGATGGTGAGCAGTCAGAGACAACACACAGAGGCAGCGTGTGAGACATTAACATCATATTTAAGTCACGGTCAGCGGCCCCCGCTGACCCCCCTCCCATTAGCCTTGCCTCACACTCACTCCCTTCTGTCCACAGTCCTGTTTAGTTTTCACTATTCATCCCAGTAATGCCTGTCACCCTTCCTCAGCTCCTGTCTCCCTGCACCATGCCTCCTCTGCTCAGTCTACAATCAGCCCTCATCTAGTTCACCTGTTCTCCTCTCCATGGTCTCTGCTATTGTTTTCAGCCCTGATTCCACTCACCTGTTCACCTGCTCCGCTGACCCCTCATCTGCTCACACCTTCTGCCCCTCATGCCATTGTTTGTTTCCCTACTGTGTTTTGCTTATCACCCATCTGTCATTGCTCACAGCTACTCTTGCCAATCAACAGTTTACCGCACCCCCTCAGCCTAAGCACAGCAATCAGCCTTCATTCCTTGCACCTGTTCAGCTCTGTATTTAAACTCCTGCCATCCACCTCCAAACTGTCAGGTCATTGTTCTGTTATCACAGACAACACGGTCCTCCTCTGTTCCTGTCCTGAAGATCTGTCTTAGTTTATACCTGTCCTGTTTTGCCTGATATCATTTGTAAGTTTTTGCTGCCATGCCAGCCTTTTGTTTTGGTGTTTAAAAATAAATAATTTTTATTTTAAAATAAAAGAACTCCTGCTTCAATCATCCTGCCTGCATTTGGGTTCAAACCTTGAGGATCGTGACAATTTATTTGCATGTTTACCACCAGTTTGAAGCTTTTCCTAAATTGGCACGGTGGCACCGGTGGTAGAGTTGTTGCCTCTCAGCGAGCAGGTCGGCAGATCAAATCCCAGCCGGGGACCTTTCTGGGTGGATCTCAAAGTTCATGTTAATCATCCAGGTACAAAATCCAATAATGGTCAGTCAGATAATCTGGACAGTTATTTTGTTTGACCATTATTGGATTGTGTACCTGGATGATTGAGCATGAACTTTGATGTCTTGAACCACTTTGGCTGTGGCTGCCTGCCTGGGAGGAGTTGACGGGGGACAGGACAGCCCCCAGAAACCATCTTATCACCAGCAAACTGGTGCTTAGTGGAGAAAACAGTTTGTTTGAGACTTCTCAGATTGATGAAGCCCTCCGGATAGAGGGCGAAACGTCTTTCCACAAAAAAGAAACTGTTCAAATGACCTGAGTGACCATTATTGGCTTTCTGGGTGGAGTTTGCATGTTCTCTCAGTGCATGTGTGGGTTTTCTCTAGGTACTCCGGTTTCCTCAGACCAAAATCATGCATATTAGGCTGATTGGTAACTGTAAATTGACCCTAGGTGTGAGTGAGAGTGAATGTGTCCCTGTGATGGACTGTCCAGGGTGTCCCATGTCTTTTGCACAGTGTCAGCTGGTTATGGGCACCAGT
The DNA here is from genome assembly GCA_038048925.1 of Garcialebias charrua. Lineage (NCBI taxonomy): Eukaryota > Metazoa > Chordata > Actinopteri > Cyprinodontiformes > Rivulidae > Garcialebias > Garcialebias charrua. The sequence goes on from JBBPBX010079126.1 coordinate 12,851, forward strand.
GATACCCCACAACCCCCCCCAAAAAAGGAAGAAGCAGATAAAGATAATGGATGGGTTTGCTTAAATTACATTAAAATCTTCAAAATAATTGTTTGCTGGATCTATTCTCTGCAGATGATTATTTTGCTCACAGAATATCCATCAGGAGACGTGGGATTACTGCAAAGCTGGATTTGTTGATGTCTGCAGCACTTCTCCATGATCCCTTCATGGATGAGTTCAATAAGAGTGAGTTCCAAGTTTTTTTCCACTGCAGTCTTAGCGGCAGCTCTGCTTTCCCCTGACAGCAGAGGCAGAGGAGCTGCAGCGAACAGTTGGCCGTCTGACAGGAGGCCAGATGCTCCTCTGCGTCGTGGTGTCACGCCTAAACAGCCCAGTGTGGTTTTACACCTGATTTTACTCCTCTGCAATTAACTAGAATGACACACAGTTCAATCTCATGTGGAGATTTTACCATATACTGTATATATTTTTTATTTACCCAAACTTTTTTAAATTAAATTAATTCATTTTACATCAATATAAAAAAACAACAACATTTAAACATACAGTGTAGAATGTAAAAGACATAAAATGAAAGGTGGCAGAGAGAAGAAATAATCTTCGGCCCCTTTAAAAAAAACTCAGTCCAAAAAATCAACTCAAGCAATGTTTTTCAAGTAATTGAATTAAAAAAAAAAACTTCATTACAGTAGTTAACTAGAAAATTACTAATACAATGGATTTAACTAAAGATTTTCGTATTTTGTTAACAACTTAGATTTGATCATTTTTTTAAACACGAGCATAGATTTAGCATATTTAACATCGTTTTCTAAATTGTTCCATAAATCAATTCCCTGTATCGAAACAGTCCGACCCTTCAAGCTGGTCCTATACTGTACTGAGGTTTTGCAAAAATCTCAGATCCCTTAAGACTATAACAAGACCTTCTCTTAACAAAAAACATTTGAACGTTTGGAGGCAGTAAGTTGTTTTGAGCTCTATACATGACTAATGAAATATTATAATCCACCAAATCACAAAACTTCAATAACTTAAGTTGGTTAAATAATATATTTGATGGATGACAATAAGGTTTCCCTAAAATAATTCTCACAGCTCTTTTCTGTAAAATAAAAACAGGCTTTGTTATAGTTTTAAATGCCTTCCCCCAAACTTCAACACAATAAATTAAATGTGGAACAAAAATTGTATTATATAACAAATACAAAGCTGTCTCGTAGACAGGGAGGCGTCCAGGAGGCATCCTAACCAGATGCCCGAGCCACCTCAACTGGCTCCTCTCAAAGGGACTATTTGGGATTCCCCCAGTGGAGGTTGCCCAAGTAGCTGGGGAGAAGTCTGGGCCTCCCTACTTAGGCTGCTACTCCCGCGACCCAACCCCAGATAAGCAGAAGAAAATGGATGGATGGCAACCATGTTTGTTGGTTAGCAAAATATCTTATCTTACTGAACAGATTTCAATGAAACTCTCAGAAAGTAGTCACTGAATCTACATGGGAACCTGCCACAGCTGATCAACCTTAGCCTAGATAAAAGTGGCTGCCTCCCAGTGAGTCCTGCAGATACTGAGCTAAAGTCTGGTGTGGTGGTAGCTGACAGTCATTCACAACACATACTGCAAGAGCTCACAAATCACACGAGATACTGCATGAGATTGTACATCCTATTATCTGTTTGATATTTCCCATCATAAGATGCTATTAATCTAAAACTATGGCGTTTAAAATTGAAGCTTCACGCAAAGGCCTTTAATTATAATCTATCTTATCTCGGAGAACTGCTGCAGATAAGGTAGAGCGGAGACAAGATAACGGAGAGACACCGTGTAGGCCGAGCCTCTAATTACAGATAGGGAACCAGATAAAGATCTAACGTTTTCTCTTGTCAAACATGTTGAACGTACTGCTCCTCGTAATACATTGAGTTTAAAATGTCTTCTCAAAGTCCTTAAATGTTCCCGATGTTGGTCTGCTAGTTAATTTGCAGTAATAGCAGGAATCTATTAGATGAAAAAAACAAAAAACAAATTAGAGTTACCATGAGCCCGTCTCAAATGCAACGCTTGCTTCAACCAGTCATTATATTTAAAAACAGCTGTGACTTGTTTGCTGACCGTATTGGCAGGCTGTGAGCGATAGCAAGCCTGCCTCCATCAGTTTGTTCCAAACCCCCCACGTTCATCTGCTTCTGCTCATTTACGCAGAGTGGCCACAATTTATGGATGGCCATTTTGTCTAATGGAGGCCATTCATTTGTTCTCGGTGTTGTGTTTGGCAGGCGCTGACCAGGGTCCATTAGGAAATGAGTCCACCATGAATGCACTGAAATCATGACTTTGCAGATGATGACCGAGGGAGCACTGTTGGGTTAATGTTGCTTCTACACGTGGGATTAAGCAGATCTGATGTGAAAGTCACCACTTCAGTCCAACATTAATGCAAACTCATCCCAGCAAGAGTTTATCTGAAGAAAACGGCACTTTATTAGAAACACTGATGTTATTTCAAGGCAGATGACTCACGGACATCCTCTGACTGTGTGAACGTTTATGAAGCATTCACACTATTGTCATCCTTTGTTCTTCTATACGTTTTTCAGCATCTTTCTCGTTTGTGCTATTTCAGCAAATCATAAATCAAAACGTTCAGCTCGTTCAGGACAATCCTGCTATGACTTTTGGTGTTGGTGCAACTTCAGCTTTTTGAAATATTTAGCCTTTTCTGCCACTTTTTTTCCTCATAAGAAAATGAATTGAGCTCATTTTACATCCTTCAAACCTTTAGATCCGTTTATAATATTTTACTACTCCTTTCACATTTTGTTCTGCTTCAGCTTCTTTCAGCTTCCTTGCGCAAATGTAATTTATTTTTCAGCTAATTTCAGATGGGTTTTTTCTGCTGTTTTTTGCTCTTTTTAGATTATTTCTGCTAACTACAACATGTTTGTGCTTCTAATTTATTCCTGCAAGTTTCAGCTTTTTCTTCTATTTCAGCTAGCTTTGTTTGTTCTAATTTTAGCTTTTTTTTGGCTCATTCCAAATTTTTGCACCCATTTCAACTTTTCTCAGCCTAATTCAGCAAATGTGTTCTCTCTCCGTGTCCTTATAGTAATTTATGCTTCTTTTAGAATTTTTTTTGTTACTTTCCAGTTTTTATGCTAATTTAAGCTTTTTTCAGATAATATCCACTTTTTAAAACTCATTTCTGCTTCTTTTAGTCTAATTGGGTAAACGTGTTATTTCTGCTTTCTTCTGCTGATTTAAGCTTGTTTTACCTTTTCAGCTACCGTTTTATTTATAGAATTTTAGCATTTTTCAGTTAATTACAGCTGTTTTCAGATAAATTAAAGTTATTTTTTGGTAATTTCTGCTACTTCCAGCCTATTTAACCTCTTTCTGCTAATTTCAGCTCCTTTCATTTTTCCCTGCAAGTTTCAGCTTTTTCTGCCATTTTAGCTACTGTTTTATGCTATTTTTTTCTGATAATTCCACATTTTTTGCACCCATTTCAACTTTTCTCAACCTAATACGTCAACAATGTGCTTTCTCCATGTCCTTCTGGTAATTTAATCTTCTTTTAGAAATGTTTAGGTACTTTTCAGCTGT